>OY757922.1:6291540-6297416 GCA_963585895.1 Sepioteuthis lessoniana | reverse complement strand
GGTATGAACTCCCCCCGCCCCCCGTTCGATTTACAGGCAGACTAATCATCTATGATTCTATTATATATAAATTAGACGTGGTGGAGAAACAACCCACTATGCAGTATTCTGATATATATATATATATATATATATATATATATATATATATATATATATATATATATATATATGTATGTATGTGTGTGTGTGTGGTGCCATCAATTAAGTTTCCAGGCATTTAGAATTGACGTAGACTCTTGAAAATTCAATATGTGATTGCTATATATCTTATGATATGACTGACTAATTTTAATGATTTCAGGTTCAAGTGAACAGCTAAAGCAGAAATTGGAATACACCCTACTAAAGCCTGATTATCACAGCTGGTTAATTTCAAAAATTTAATCAGGACGTGAGAACACTTTGGAAGAACGATATGCAATAAAATTCTGTTTTATAGTTGGAAAAAATGCCTCAGAAGAATATGGAATGCTTCAGACTGCTTTTCGACCATCTTGCATTAATCGAGCATCAGTTTTTGTGTGGCATAAGAGATTCAAAGAAGGCACGGAGTCTGTGGGGGATGATCAGAGGTGGGGCAGGAGTAAAGAGGTCAATACACTAGAGTTGATTGGCCAAAGGGTTTAGGGTTGGGGTTACTATGTTGAGGTTTTAAGGGAGTCCAGGAAGAGATTCCTTGGGAAGAGGCCAGCACTCTTCAAATCAGGCCAGTGGCATTTCCACCATGACAATACACCAGTCCACAAGTCCATCCTTGTCACAGACTATTTGACCAAGATGGGCATCAAGACAGTTCCTCACCCTTCCTATAGTCGAGACCTTGCTCCCCGTGACTTTTGGTTACCCTAAGCTCAGAGGCTATCGTTATGAGACAATTGAGAAGATGAAAGAGGCTGTGAGAAGGTCATTGACACACTCACACAAGAGGACTTCTATGTGACCTTCCAGAAATTGTTGGAACGATACAACAAGTGCATTGCAGCCGGAGGAGATTATTTCGAATGGGACAAGAGTTTCATGTGTGTACTATCAGGCCCATACGAAAATGTCTGGAAACTCAATTTATGATCCTCGTATATATATATATATATATATATATATATATATATATATGTGTGTGTGTGTGTGTGTGTGTGTGTGTGTATATATATATATAAAAGTAAATAAAGGATTTTAATCCGACAATATGTAGAGAAAAATTGATAACCAGGTAATCCAAGTGGAAGGAGAGATTTATTAAGAAGTCGACACTATAGCGTTTCGGTTCTACTGAACCATCATCAGGACCATGAGGGGTGATATTAGCGATGTTAAGTCAACGATGGATGTTTAATAATGCAAAATACGAAAACCTAGGCGAAAGTTTGTATAATAAGAAAAAGTTGGCCGTTTAATTGGTGAATCACCTTTAATTGTTTTACATTACGTCATTTGACTTATTAGGAATAATGTATACAATTTATGTTAAGTTTGTTTAACGAGAAAGATTTCGAGTCGAAAGGAAGAAAAAGAAAGAAAGAAAAGCAAAAAAAATAAAATTGAAAGCATAAAAATTATGATATATATGGAAAATATTAACTAAAGATATGTATATATATATATATATATATATATATATATGTGTGTGTGTGTGTGTGTGTGTGTGTGTGTGAAAAATAATTTTGAATATGAAATTAACATATTTCACTGGAGACCTAACATCATCAGAATTCAAATCATTTATATTCTGATTATTTTAGATGTTTACCGATATTGTTTATCTGGTTTCTTAAATTGTCTTTTTTCTATGTCTTTCTGTTTGATATTCTTCCAAACTTTTCTCTTTTTCTATTATAAGCATATTCTTTGAGTGGTAATCTAATCTGATTTCCTCGATGTTGTATATATTTTCCAAAATGCTCCAAATAATGTTCGACTGCTACAGAGCAGTAACATATTACTATTGCTTAATTAACCGCAGTTCATGTCAACAAGAAAAAATGCCTTGCAGAGTTAGGTGTCAATTCCTGATACTTTTGATGAACGGCTTTTGGCAATACATTGTCTGTTGAATGTTTTGCAACCTACATACCCACTAGTCAGCGTACAAGACGAGTCTTGTTTTTCTAATGATTAAATCAAAGGTAGGATTTTTGTAGGTAGAGGAGATCAAAATAAATTCTCTGGATGATATTAAATGTTTAAATTGGTACGGAGGGTTGTGTTCAAGAGTTGCTTTGACCAAGGGATACCCACTGGAATATAAGGTCTGAAAGCAATTTGAAAAAAGTTAATACTTTATCCATTGTTAATTTCCGTCCAGTAAATACGGATTTCGTATCTACATGGCTCACTTGGGTGTGGCTGTAGAATGCACCAACTGCATCTCTGCAGCGGCATAAAACATCCCAACGAATGTCCTGATATGATATTAAACAATCTGATAAAGAGGCTCTAGTAATGCTGGAGGTTTGGGGAATGAGGAGTACCCCTTCATTGCCATCTCTTACATATCTATTCTGATCCGGAGTGGTAGCAAATGATAAGGTCCTATCTATGGATCAAATATATTTAAGCTGTATGCTTATGATGAATTGAATTTTTCTAAATAAAAGTGTTTTGACATTTAAACTGAATTGTTTAAAACGGATCTTTTTAAGTGTTTAAAATGAATTTGGAATTAAATAACTTACAATGGTTGATATGCCCTAAAACCAAACCAAAGAGTATCTACACACACACACACACACACACACACACATATAGAATTAACTTAAATCGCTAGTCGAAAATCTTCTACTAAAGTTTCACCTTAACGGATCATCAGGAAGTTTCGCCTAAACCATTCTAAGGAGAAATTGCCTTTATTCACCAAAAACCTCCACCTATCCTAAAATTTGCATAAAAAAAAAAAATAAATAAAAATAAAAAAAAAAAAAAATAAATAAATAAATAAATAAAAAACAAACCTATAACATTTCCTAATTATATAGTAAACACGCTCTTTTGTGTTTACAACTATTCAACACCTCCGATCTTTTGTTTAGCATATTCTTACTTTTACAATCTGCTATTATCAATTTTTCCTCCATACAAAGATTACAGGTTCTATTACCTGCCCTATATTTGCGGCATTTCTTTATTACTTCCCATTTCATTATCGGATCTACTCCCATTTTTTCCTTAATCTCCCACACATAACTAGATAAAGCAGTGCTATACCTATATCTTTCGTGCGAAAAACTTGTTCTATGGTTATAGTACCTAGTTTTAAAATCCCCTTGGGTTGACCCAAAATATATCTTTTTATCTCTCTTATTATTCGAATCAGTATATACCTCTACTTTATACACTACACACTCCTGCTTACACTTTCCCTCGAGAGGACACCTAACCTTATCCCTACAGTTGCATTTGTCAATCACCTTATGCTTCTTTGTACCTAATTTGGCTATATTACTCCTATTTATTATTCCATTAATGTTTGGCATGCAACTGTAACTTAATTTAATACAATTCTTATTAAATATCTTATATAATTGGCTCCCACTAGGGAAGTTTCTTTTTAATATCTTGAAGAACACTTTTCCCAAGTTATTAACTACTTCCATGTTGTAAGGGGGATTAAACCATAAGATTTTTCTAGGTCTATTTCTCCTACCTTGTGTTCCAATTCTATCCCTATTCTTATATTCTAAATTAACCTTATATCTGTCATTTTTTAGAGCCTCCTCATATTCCTGCTTAGTTCGTTCAAAAATTTCCCTGTTGGAGGAGTTTTTAGATAATCTATGCTCTATTCCTTTAGGTACATGTTTAAAGACCTGTATTGGGTGATTAGATCCCCTGTTTACATAACGCAGATCCTGGTTCCTTTTTCTAAATGGAGATACTGTTCCACTATATAAGTTTAAAGTAATATCAAGATAATCAGTTATTTTTAAATCTGTTTTTACATCCAACCTAAATCCAAAGTCATCAAACAGCTTATACAATTTTTTTCTAATCCCATCACACTTCCTCGGCGTACTTTTATCCACTATAATCAGCCCGTCGTCTCTATACAATCCATGATTATTAGGTTCCATAATCTTATTAATGTTATATAGTAATACACATCCGACGAGTTCACAAATTTCCGCACCATCATATGCTCCGATCGAAACGTCAAAATTTCCACCCACCCCTTTTTTTATCCATACACTATCTTCATAATATAACAATGTTTTACGACAATGCTTAATTATTTCCACCTTATCTAGAGGTATAATCATATATTCTTTAGCTAAATCTAACGCCCTATCCAATATCTTTTCTGTTATTGAAGGATAAAAATCCTTTATATCATACTTAATAAAGGAGCACCTATTATCCTTCTCATACTCCTCAAACCACTTAATACAATCATTAGTGCTCCTCCACTGGTTGATGCTCAATGCCCTTCTAAGTGATTCACATATTTCTTGTACGATTATCTTACTAATCCTACCTATTTGAGTCTTGGCCGGGTTAATGAGCCTACATTCTGGACTCGTCTTGAAATTACTTTTGTGGTCTTTTATAGTAATAAAACAATTCTTGGTATTGTATTTTTCTACCCAATCAACAATACCTAATTTATGCGCCAACATCTTTTCTTCCTTATTTAACTCTTTTTCAAGATTAGGTGGTGCCTTCTTATAGTTCTTAACCACCTCCTTAAATATCATTTGCCTATATTTTTCCTTTTCTATCTTATATAAATTGCCCGACTTATCTGACTTTACAAATATTTTTCCGGACTCCTTAAATTTCCTCATATCCTCATACATTTTTTGTTGAATATTATTGCGCATTTTCCTAAATTTTATCTCCTTAACCATTCCTATCATTTCAGCCTCAAATTTTTCCATCTCTTTGATATGGGGGGGGTGTTTCGTGGTTTTAAACCCATATTTCTCCCTTCCCTCTTTTTCTATATAGTTAATTGTATTGAGAAAAAAATATGCTTTCCACCTCATATTTTTTATAAAGGATTCTATCCTCCTCAACAGAACTAACTTATACTGATGCCTATCAGGTATTGGTATGTTCTTGTATGAATAACTTATGTTCGCTCTCTCCATAGTAACAAGAGCAAAGAAAGTGCTCAATGGACAACTCTAGAGCTTCAATAAACTTCCTGATGATCCGTTAAGGTGAAACTTTAGTAGAAGATTTTCGACTAGCGATTTAAGTTAATTCTATAATTGGCTCCATTGTTTAATGTTGAGCACTTTAGTAATTATAGCATTGCAGTATTCGCGGAGGGTTTTTTGGTTTTCTTTTGGCCACTGACTTAGTACCCCTTGATTTTTTTCAAGGAGTAGGACGAGGTTGGTCTTTTCTTTCTTTTTTACCCCAAAAAACATTTTTCTTTTTCCTCTGGACCGTGATTCGAGATATTTTTTTCTCTTGTTCCTGGCCAGGGTTTTTTTGTTTTTTTCTGGTATCGTGAATACTGGTAGATAATTGATTAGTAAATATATATATATATGCAAGCAAATCTTTTTAAATGTGACTGATGAAGTAAATCCTGCTACTTTTATTCGAATTTTCTCGTATATATATATACATATATATATATATATATATATATATACATATATATATATATATATATATATATATATAGATAGATAGATAGATATTTGAGTAACATTGTACACCGAATAAGAGATCAAGTCTTGGATCGAATCTGTTTACTTTTCGATATCTTTTAATCAAATGAATATATATACTTGTAACCAAGGTATGTTGTAATTATAAAAGCTCAGTCGACATAAATGAAGTGTACATGTCATATTGCTTTGGGAAGAAATTAACTGAATTATTTAATTAATATATTTAAAATAAAATGATTGATTCTTAAGGGA
>OY757922.1:6046540-6289040 GCA_963585895.1 Sepioteuthis lessoniana | reverse complement strand
AAGGTGAATTTAGATTCATCACTAAAGTGAACCATATTCCATTCTTCTTCTGTCCACGGAATATGCTCGGTGGCGAAGTCAAGACGTACCTTTTGATTTTTCTTTGAAAGCAAAGGTTTGCGACATTGAATACGAGCCACTAATTTTTCCTTATTTAACACACGAGAAACAGTTTTTTCTCGAGATTGGCTTTCCTGTTTACTCACAAAATACATGAGAAATAGATTTTGCTGTATCGAAACGGCCTTTTAAAGATATTTTAATAATCATCCCATCTTTCCGTTTGGAAGTCATCAGTTCCCGGTTTTGATTCAAGTGTCTTCGCAGCCTTAAATCACACGGTAAACAAGGCTTTTTAAGCATTGTACGATGCCAGCAATTTTAGAATACGATTTGCGTGCTCTACGATTTGTTGAAATAATGAATTTTTCTTCACGAGTTAATCAATTACGTGCTTTCACCTGCGTCTTGCTTAAGATATTTCCAACGATGTATGACAGTTGACTATTAATCAAAATTAGCAATCAAGTTGTTTAAAACGTAACCATATAACAATAATTCAACAACGTTCCTTAACTTTTGACCATTGCAAACTGTATATTTTTTCTTTTTTAGTTCAATATTAATCTACTGTAAAAAAATTTATAAAAATTTATATGTAATAAATACATATATGTTCCAACTATATTTTGAGAAAATTTCGAAAAGGTACATGCACTTTTTTTCAAGTAAAAACCATTTATATATTCGTTGTTTTTCCGTTCCTTAACTTATAGCCGCTACTGTATATATTCTTTTGTCTATCTCTTTCTCTATCAACGTGCAATATTATCAAATCTTTTTCACCCTTTGTTAAACAGGTGAGCGTCTTTTGAATAGACAACAAAGGGCCAACCAGGATAACTTTACCGGTAAGTGTGAAAAACGGACACACAAGATTTGAGGATTTTTAAAAGGGTCAGTTTGTCAGTCAGATAAAAACCCTTACGACATTTGCATGTTTTTTACTTTAAGAACAAGTGTTCGTGATAAAACCTTCACTTGGATCCAATAAATTCGTTAGCTTTACATAAAAACGAATGGCCCTCTATTGAGGTGAGAAAAAAAAATTCCTTATATATATATATATATATATATATATATATATATATATATATATCTTTGGTCTTTTCCTTCATGACTCTCCTTCACTCCTAGTAGCTCATAGTCTGCTCACATCAATCTACTCAGATTAATCTTTAGGTAATGTATAGATATTCCTCGCTTTAATTCTTCCGTAGTCTTCCTATTTTAATATGATGGAAGCGTTGATAAAAATAAAATCAAATAATAAATCATTAATGGCTTCACGGGAGATATTGCCTTTATTTGCTTGTACTTTAAGTGCGTTCTTTGTTCTTAACCCGCTTCCTACAGGGAAAACGCATTTGCCAATCTCTCACCCGACCTTACTATAAAAAGTAAATACACCAGAAGTTTGATTCTTACGGCTTAGGAAAGAAAAACTATAGATTGTTTCTACGAAGTAATCTCTTTGACATATCCGCCATCTTTCATTTGAGTGAAACGTCAGACTAACAAGACAAAAGTTAATGTGAGACTTTCTTTCCTTTCTTTTTTATAATCGAATAGGCCAATGGAATTTAAAAAGTCAAATAACACAGACATGTGAAATTGCAGACGACATCATTAGGAAGACTTTTGCAGCCTGCGGAAAATGCTTCTTTTTTTTTCGCTAATGATTTGCATAGTTTTCGTGGTCAGTGAGTTTTTTCGGTTATCAAATTTTGATTCCTTTCGACAAAAACATACGAAATATTAATATAATTACCTCTGTGTCTGTGTCTGTACAAAAAAGAACGACGGCTTGTGGTTTATTTATCTTTATATTGAGACATTTATTACTAACATGGACTTAGTTTACTATGAGTTCAAAAAGTACTGTGCCTAATGTTCTAACGATCAGAGGAATTGACTGCAATATTATAATTCAATGTACTTTGTTTTAATATAAAAATTACTATTCATGACCTCAAGATGTTTGAACAAAGAAAAAAACTACACGAAAACCTTTTTTAATTCAATCCGTGCACAACATTTAAATTCGTCGCATTTTTATTGGCACATTATATATATATATATATATATATATATATATGTGTGTGTGTGTGTGTGTGTGTGTGTGTGTGTGTGTGTGTGTAACGCCCTCCCCTACATTTCAGTGTAGTAAATATTGAAAAGGGAGCCAACTTTACACACAGACACACACAGACGCAAACACACACACACACACACACACACACACACACACACACACACATGCACACATACGTATATATATATATATATATATATATATAAGTAAAGTCGGTGACTGTGGTCGAAGGCAACGTGAAAACTCTATCTTCATTAGTGGAGTAATGGTTATCGTCGTAGGAATTGTACACGGCGACACGAGTTCAAAACCTGGACGAGACTGATTGCATTTCACATAGCACTAATACCCTTGGGAAAGGTATGAATCCAATTATTCTCCATCCAGCTATGGGTAAATAGTAGGACAGACTAGGTTCTTCAGCCTTTGTTAGGCAACTAGTCTAGGAGAAGGGAAACTCTGAATTCAAACCTGTTAAACTTCGCTTAAAAATTGACCTTGTGTCATATCCTGCCCGAGCGGAGGGGTTGGTAAATAGGATCTTCATTAGCTACTACACCGAGGAGTTAGAGAGGCTGCTACTTTACCATTGATACCTAGCTTTTAATGCTAAGTGTTAAGCAAGGAAGTATGCAGCACCATTTTTTGAGTCTTGTTATGACTCAACCAGAGATTGAACCCCGGGTCTCCCGAGCAATGAGAAAATACTCTACCTAGTTAGTGTTGGGGAAAACTATTCTCTTTATTCATTTTTATATGTTTGTTGTAGTCTTTTAACGGTTATATGGTGAAAGAGCCCTGTCTGGCGTCTATATAGTGGTTAGTTTAGTCATTGGGTTTGGTTTTATGACGGGAGACATAAACGAAAGTGTAACGTGATAAAGTGTTAGAAGATGTAATAATCAAACGAGAAAAAATCATCATCTCCTTCGCAGTCTTAAAAAGAGAACATTTTATGGGATTAAATAGAGTCACGAAGCAGGTGATTAGAGACATTTGTTAATATATCTTCACTTAAATACTAATACGTTTCTTTTATTTAGCATACGTTCTCTTTGTAAGTTTGATTTATAGAAGGAGATAGGGTGGCCGGAATTTCGTATATTTTCTTATATTTTCTTTTAAATCTCCTCATCATTTATTTGTCTGAAGATGAAGATCTAACATATAAAAAATAAAGGATCTGACGAAAAACTATAATCACAAAAAATATGATTGATTTTCAAAGATTTTTCTTTTGTATGAAATTATTTGCTCGGTATTTTAATTTATTATTTTACATTGAGCTCTCGATTTGATTTTGAATCACATGAATATTGAAGATAAAAATCCTAAAATAGAATCGTTCCCACCATCGGCTGACTTGGCGTTGGATAATATATATATATATATATATATATATATATATATATATATATATATATTGAAATAAACTTGTTTTTATGCATAGCAGTTTTTTTTTCCTGTGATTGATTTGGGTACATGATGCAAGGCAGCAGGAACGGGCTTCTTTCTGATGAATACAAATGTCATCATTCCACACAACAATACTCTGCTCCACTGAACTGACATTCACAGGAGAAAATCAAGTTATTGGACTGGAAAGTTTCCTTTCTTTTTTATTTTTTAACAATTTCAGTATTTGTTTTAATTTTCTTTGCTTCAAAACATCAAAAACCAGAAAGATGTTGATTCAGAACACTCATTTTATTAGATAAGATTAAAACTTGATTTTATTTTTGTGAAATGGAATTAAAAAAAATGCACTTATTTTGGAACACTGTCAAAAGTTAAAATAGACATGATTACTATTTAAAATCCTGATTTGTTGATTCACACACACACGCATACAAATGCATATATCAGTTTCTGTTGAATGACATATCAATATTTGTGGGTCATTTAATGTTAATGTCACCATTGTATAAGAACAGAAGTGGTACTAATTAACCCGAGGGTAGAAGTCCGAAAAATGAATGTAATAGCGCAACTAGAGTTTGAAGATGTTTACTATGATGTCGCAGTCCAGTACGTTAGTCACAATACCACAAGAACCCCTTAATAAATATATGTGGCCTGTCTGAAAAATAACGGGACTCGGTATGTCATGTGAGCTTTTGATGAAAAATGAATTTGCAGGTTGTGTTACTATCTCACATGATATCTTGGGAATATGTAACTGTAATCTTAGCTTTCTGCAAACATTGAATTTTTTAAATGCTTTCATTAATGCCTTTTTTGTTCTCAATCATTTGTAGTTAACCTAAACTAAGCTTATCGTAGTTCATGAAGGTGACTATATATTGTGCATTGTAAATCCATGACAAATCTTAATCTCACTCAATAAAAGAATTGTGGATAATAATTTGAAACCAAGAAGTAAGTAAATATTACTGAAGAATAAATTGTTTTATTAATGATACAATAAAATACCATCATCTTCATCATCATGTCATGCTTATTGCACGGTGTTTCATGATTTTCTCTGGCCATCTGCCCCTACCATCAATCGCTCCTGGTAGGTCATATAGGTTGCATCCCGTGTCCATGATATGAGTTTATCTTTCGGCCAACACTCGAGTGTTCATGTTTAGAGAACGTCACTTATGAATTGGCGTTGAGTAAACACCTCCTTTTTTCAGGTCTTTCGGGGCAAAGAAGGACGAACAATGAACATCGATCATATAAACCATAAATTGTTGGTCCGGTTGAGGAAAACTATCATAATCGAGGAAAAAGAGGTTCAAAGAGGTGAACAAGGAAGTGAAAAAAAGACTCCAGGAATAGAAAGCCTTCAAAAACAAGAACTGAGGTCAACGTCAAACGGGTAAAACAGGTGTTGTGTAGCGATTTTCAGTTGACTATTCGAATTATCACAAGTTAGTTTTTTGGAAGATTATCACATAAGATTTGGGCCAGCAGATAGACTGCGCAAAAAAGGTGCCAAAACTACTGAAGGAATATGAGAAGAAGCATATGTTAGGACATGTTTATAAAGTCTTCAAACTGATGCGTTCTTAGTTCCTTGGGTCATCATGACTGATGAGATAGGAATTTTTCTGTATACAATCTTCTTAGGAATCATATACTGAATACATATATGTATATAAAAGAGATTTGGCATTAAATAACCTACAATGGTTGATATGGCTAAAAACCAAACCAAACTTAATCTCAACAGTAAATACATGAGTATAAGAAGTGTATGTGAACGTATCAAGTGTTAGCGTCTGTATAGGAGAGAATTTAACATGTTCTCTCTCTCTCTCTCTCTCTCTCTCTCTCTCCTTCTCTATCTCTTTCTCTCTCTCCTTCTCTCTCTTTCTCTCTGTCAATCTCTGTCTCTCTCTGTCTCTCTCTCTCCTTCTCTCTCTCTTTTTCTCTGTCAATCTCTCTCTCTCTCTCTGTCTATCTGTCTACCTCTCTCTTTCTCTCTTACTCATTCACACACATGCACACACAAACACGATATATATATATATATATATATATATATATATATATATATATATATATACATATATATATATATATATGTGTGTGTGTGTGCGTGTGTGTGTGTGTTAGAGAGAGAGAGAGAGAGAGAGAGAGAGAGAATTTAACATGTTCAGCATACGCAAATAAGTTAAATACTTACAACTTGAATGTACATTTGAAATGTTTATTG
Source organism: Sepioteuthis lessoniana (assembly GCA_963585895.1). Classification (NCBI taxonomy): domain Eukaryota; kingdom Metazoa; phylum Mollusca; class Cephalopoda; order Myopsida; family Loliginidae; genus Sepioteuthis; species Sepioteuthis lessoniana. The sequence goes on along the minus strand of OY757922.1, from coordinate 6,283,218 downwards.
TCTGCTGTGCAGTCACTACAATGACCGCAAGTCACTGTCTGTGAGGGAGAAGTTGAGAAATTCATTCAATATTGAATTTAATTCATTAACAATGAAGAAGATTGCGTTGGAAACAATTTTTCCCCTTAAGTATCATTATTATTGTCACGTAATGAGTGTTGTGTCACATAATAAGCATCTTGTCATGTGAGGCGTGTCTGGATTAATCTCATAAATTTTATCCAATCTTTCTTGATATTCCCTGTTCAACACAAAACGCTTATTTTCAAGATCAACTGAAATATTGAGCAAAGCTTTCACTCACAACATTTTCCGACAACATATGATCTTGATCTCTTTGTGAGCAAGGTCAGTAAGTATCTTATTGTTTCTGAGATACTAGATTTGCGCACGATACATCCATTCATTCTATATTCTCTTATCTCTTCCATTCTATGGCTATACACACATACACACATACACACACACATATATATATATATATATATATATATATATATATATATATATATATATATATATATATACTGGGTGCAGAAGTAAAATTAGGAATATTCTAGTATAATAATTTAAGACTCTGTTAGAAAACAAGATTAATTTTACTGTTAAAATATAAGCAACAAAATAAAAGGAAAGACACAAAACAGATAATTTACTCAATATGGTCATTGCCCAGTTGGCTGGGGTTGTAGAATACACCGACTGCTTCTCTGCAGAGGGGGTAAGACCCCCCAACGAGTGTCCTGGATATGACACTAAACAATCTGATGGTGAGGTTACAGCAATGCTGGAGCTTTGGGGAATGCGGAGTACCCCTTCATCGCCATCGCTCCCAGGTCCACTCTGGGTTAAATAGAACTAACAGCATACTTATGCTAAAATGAATTGAGTAAACTGAATAGCTTGAAATAGAAACGTTTTTGACAATTAAACCGTACTTACACTTAATCTGCGTGCTTATGCTTAACTGGATTATTTCAAATAGAACTGTTTTTCGACATTAAAACTGTATTTACTCTTAACTGAATTGTTACATATAACTGCTTGAATAGTTTGAAATGGAAATGTTTTTGACAATTAAACTGTATACTTATGATAAACTGAACTATTTTCAATAGAACAGATTATTCACATAAACATGGATTTGGCGTTAAATAACCTACAAAGGTTGATAAGCCATAAAACCAAACAAACCAAACCAAACCATCAATATAGTCACCATTTTTTCAATAATAATACCAAAACGCCTTCGAAATGATTTAAATGCCTTCGAAATAAGTTCTTCTGACAGTTTATTCCATTCCTACTCAGTAGTAGTCTTAAGTGAAACAATATTTGGATGGAAGTTGGATTTTTTCTTGCTTTCTAAAACTCCTCATATAGCATAAATTAGGAGGTTAGAGTCTGGGCTTGATGAAGGCCAGAAGAAACTCCAATAATTTCGGAATTTTTCTTTTGGCTTGGTTTCAGCATTAAGCATATCATAGATTCTCTGTCGTTTCTTTTCTCGCTCACTCATATTGGGCTGAATTGCAATGAAAAGTGTTTGAATAATAAAGCTAATAATGAAAATTTAGATTTATCGCATTATTATTCAACAATTTGACAAATCAACAAAAACACAGGTTTAAAAATTATTCCATATTTTACTTCCGCACCATATATATATATATATATATATATAAGAGGTGCATACGATAGGTTTCCAGACTTTTTTCGTATGGGCATTTGAAATTGTCGTAGACTCTTGAAAATTCACTATATTATTGCTAGACATCTTATGAGATGAGTGACTAATTTTTATGATTTCAGGTTCAAATGAACAGCTACAGCAGCAATTGAAATACACCCTACTAAAGTCAGACTGTCACAGCTGGTGAATTTCAAAAATGCAATCTGACACTTTAGAAGAACGATATGCAATAAAATTCTGTTTTAAACTTGGAAAAAATGATACCACAGAAACGTATGAAATGCTTCAGACGGCTTTTCGACCATCTTGCATGAATCAAGCATCAGTTTTTGAGTAGCATAAGATATTCAAGGAAGGCATAGAGTCTGTGAGGGATGATGAGAGGTGTGGCAGGAGTAAAGAAATCAATACATCATAGTTGATTGGCCAAAGGGTTAGGGTTAGGGTTACTATGTTGAGGTTTTAAGGGAGTTCAGGAAGAGATTCCTTGGGAAAGGGCCAGCACTCTTCAAATCGGCTCAATGACATTTCCACCAGAACAATGTACCAGTCCACAGCTTCATTCTTGTCACAGACTATATCACCAATATTGGCATCAAGACAATTTCTCACCCTTTCTATAGTCCAGACCTTGCTCCCTGTGACTTTTGGTTATTAAACTCAGAGGCTGTCGTTATGAGACAATTGAGGAGATGGAAGAGGCTGTGACGAAAGTGATTGACACGCTCACAGAAGAGGACTTTCATGGGGCCTTCTAGAGGTTGTTGGAAAGGCACAACAAGTGCATTGCACCCGGAGGAAATTTCTTCGCAGGGGAATAGAATTTCAAGTGTGTACTATCAATAAAAGTGCCCATACGAGAAAGTGTGGAAACTTATCGTATGCACCTCGTATATATATATATATATATATATATATATATATAATTTAGAACATGAAAAGAAAAACTGGTGATACTCTTAATCTTTCACAAATTCAAAATATTTTCAAGATTAATTTTGCTGAACCATTTCTCTATAAAAGATACCTCGTGATCCTCTGAGCTGAGTCGAAGTTGACTATATATATATATATAACTGGGAAAGTACATATTTTCTGATCTACCGAGGCCCATCATCAGTGATGTTTTTTTTAAGTTTGAGGCATAAAAGTTTTGGTGTTTTCTTATATCAAGGGAATATAAGTAAATATAAGTAAAGATAGCGTACACACAAGTTCTTTGTCGAATGATTGCATAGGAGAGAATGTAGTACTCACCAATCACCGTTGACTATCTACGATATCCTACCATACACACAGACACGCACAGAGAGAGAGAGAGAGAGAGAGAGAGAGAGAGAGAGAGAGAGAGAGAGAGAGAGAGAAACACACACGCATACACATATCTATATTCATCAAGTAAATAAGGAATGATTATATCCAAAAATGAGTGCTCAATACACGGCTATTGAATACAAAATATGCCTGCAGAACAAAAAATATGTATTTTTTAAATCCATCTGATGAGCATAAAAAAGCGAATTAAATTCATTATGGAATTCAATTTCTAATTTTCTTGGATTTTAACAAAAAAGATATATATATATATATATATATATATATATATATATATATATATATATGTATATATACAAGCACATATACATATAGATGTTTGCACATGCATATGTATATATATACTTATGTTTGCGCGTGTGCACACACACACATACGCACTTATATATATATATATATATATATATATATATATATATATATATATATATATATATATATCCAGTTTAGTATTTTATGTATAATCTTTATTCACGCCCACGTTCAAGACTAATATAATTAAATATCCGGCTTTTTTCCATAAAGCCTTCCTCAGGAAACTTACTCCATAGAGACTCTCCGAGTATAAATTTCCATTTAAATAAAAGTTTAGAAGTACTTTAAAGAAAGACAGAAACACATTTATTTTAGACTCTAAGAAGTTTTTCGGCCAACTCTTATTAGAGAAGTAAATTTTGCATTGACAAATTGTGGGATATTAAAAAGGTAAGGTCTATGGTGGCCTAACACTACTCCTTTTTTGTTTGCTTGTTTGTTTGTTTGTTTGTTTTCGTGACTGGAAGTCTATCAAAATTCTGTGTTACTTTATCACTGTCTCAGGATAAATAATCACTCAAGAATCAAACTCGGGGGAGTGCTGACAACGAGAGAGGAGCAGTTAAACTGTAGTATGCTATTCTAGTGTTTCCTAAGGGCGCTTCGGGTAGCGTAATGGTTAGCAAGCTAGACTAGTAGACCTACACGGGTGAGTTCGAGTCTCATTTGGTGTCCCATTCATATGGTCTTGTGATACATCTAAGCAAAAAGCTTAGTAAATTACTATTCCAGTGTTTCCCAAATTAGTCCAAACTACTCTTGCCTGCAACTACAATGTTATGGCTCCCAACCTGCTGACAGTAATGAACTCTTCCGTGACTATTAATACCGAGAGAACATTCATCTCGGTAGGTGCAAATTCTTCCCAGCCTAACATTTTGTCACTCAGACTGACGTTCGACACTCTGTTGTATTATACTTTCGTTAATATACTTTATTCCACATAAACCCGTGGTGTAATGGTTATCGTCGTAAGAAATGAACACGGCGACACGAGTTCAAATCTTGAACCTGACTGATTGCATTTCACATAGCGCTAATACCCTTGGGGAAGATATGAATCCAAATATTCTCCCTCCAGCTATGGGTAAATAGTAGGGCAGACTAGGTTCTTCAGCCTTGGCGATGCAACTAGTCTAGGAGAAGGAAAACTCTGAAATCAAACCTGCTAGACTTCGCTTAAAAATTGACCTTGTGTCATATCCTGCCCGAGCGGAGGGGTTGGTAAACATGGTTATTCTTCCTGAACCTTTATTGGTTCATAATATACGACTATCCTTTTTAGAGCCCTTCAATTACCACCACCATCACCACAACTAATACTAACCTATTCAGAGTAAACCAACAACACTTGTATTCGGTAGTCTAACTATCTCAAAACACTGCGCCCAGTTGGCTGGGGCTGTAGAATACACCGGCTGTATCTTTGCAGAGCTGTAAGATCCCCACCCCCGATAAGTTTCCTGGATATGATATCAAACAATCGGATGGTGAGGCGCCAGTAATACTGGAGCTTTGATGGAAGCGGAGTACCACTTCATTGCCATCCCTAGCAGGTCCATTCTGGCCAGGTGTGGTAGCACGTGATAAAGTCCTATCGTTGGTCAAGTAGAACTTTTTGACATCTAAAAAAATGCTTTACACTGAATTGAAACGTTTGAAATATTTACTAGTGTTAACTGTATGTAAACAAATGACTGATGGTTAATTGAATTATAAACGATACATTACAATATTTGTTACTGGACATTGGTATAATGGTTAGAGTTTTCGCTAATGGCCCGGGATACCTGGGTTCAATCCCAGGTCGAGTCATACCAAAGACTCAAAAAATTGTACTTTATTCTACCTTGGTTAACACTCAGTATTATCAGGTAAGGATTAAGGGTAAGGTGGAGCAATCCAGGGAAAGGAGTAGCGCCCTCACCTACACCCTGGTGTAGTAGCTAATGAAAAGGGAGCCTCCAACTTTACTTTACTTACAATATTTGGAATCATATAACTGTGTGCAAACGCATCAGTAATGTTTAATCAAATTATTAGTGATAAATGAAAATACTTGAACCTCTTTAACTGTGTGCCAAGATTGAATTATTGGTATTACTTAGCTATACTTGAAATCAATAACTATTTACAAATGAATGAATAGTGTTGAAATAGAATAATTAGTGTTAGTTAGCAAGACTTGTAACCACTCTATTCTCTGCTAACAAGGTTAAAATAGAATAGAATTATAAGTGTTGCGACATCTCCACACAAGACGGAACCTCTTTGAAACTAGTAGACAAATTCACCTACCTAGGAAGCAGCATTTCATCAACCGAAAAAGACATCTACACACGGCTAACGACGGCATGGACAGCTATCGATAGGCTATCGATCATATGGAAATCAGACCTGACCAATAAAATAAAACGTAGTTTCTTCCAGACAGCGGTCGTATCGATACTAGTGTATGGATGTATTACTTGGACGCTAACTAAACGGCTGGAGAAGAAGCTAGACGGCAATTACACAAGAATGCTGAGAGCAATATTGAACAAGTCCTTGCGACAACACCTTACTATACGGCCACCCGCCTCCCATCACGAAAAACTTTCCAAGTTAGACGAACCAGACATGCAGGACACTGCTGGAGAAGCAGGGACGAGCTCATAAGTGATGTACTCCTATGAACCCCCACATATGGCCGGGCAAGAGCAGAACGGCCTGCTCGAACATACATTCAGCAACTATGTGAGTATACGGGATGTAGCCATGAATTCCTGCCAGAGGCGATGAACGATAGGGAGAAGTGGCGAGAGATAGTCAGGGATATATGTGCTGATTGCACGACATGATGATGATGACTTAGCAATAATTGAAACCATTTAACCGTGTATCAATTATAGCAATACTAGTATGCAAACAAATTAGTCCTAACTCCTTTAAAAATGAAATTACCAACAAATTATTCCTTTATATATCATATGTAACTAGTAAAGTAAGTAAAGAAGGCGACTGTAGTGGAGGGTGACCCGAAGGCTCCCTTTTTATTTGCTACTACACCGCTGAGTAGGGTAGGGTGCCACTTCTTTCCCTGGATTGCTCCACTTTACCCTTGATACGTACCTTATAATGGTAAGTGTTAAGCAAGGAGGTATCAAGTACCATTTTTTTAATCTTTGGTATGACTCGATCTGGGATTGAACCCAGGTCTCCCGGGCCATTGGCGAAAATTTGTAAAATATTTTTGAATTAGTTAAATCTTGCTTTAATTTAGTGGAATCCATGTCTGAAATTATTGAGGCTATCATGATATTTCGAGGTGGGTAACTAAGTATTAATTTCAAATTCTTTATCAATGAATTCTATAATTTTTTCACAAATATTGGTTTATACAATACTTCCCATTGGAATGCTTTGCAGAAGAAATTGTTTGTTTAAGGAATATTATGAAGACTGAATGTAGAGCTATTAAAAACAATATTTAGCTCAAATATCTGCTATTATCTTCTTTACTGCTAAAAAATCCCTAAGGAAACATCTTTTAAGCGTGAAAATTCTGTAAAATTACAAATCATATGTATATCCATCTAAATGTATGAAAACAAATGACTGATGTTATATTGTTACCGTTACGTAATAATAGGTGAAAGATTTGACTCTGTACAAACAAATAAACACAGCTTCGTTAAAAAGTTATCAATAAAATATGTTTATAAATCATATATTTAATATATGTGTAAAAAGGATTTGGCGTTAGATAACCTTCAAAGATTGATATGTCATAAAGGCCAACCACCCAACCAAAACACTTCCATGAAACGATGACAAAGACGATCGACTAGTATCTCTACAACCAATGCTATTCAGGTCGTCTTCCAAAGCCAAAAACCATGCTGACGTTGCAGATGCCCCCTAAGCAGACGTCATTAGCTCTCTCCAATCAACGCCAACCAAACCCCTGGTCAGCAACCAATCAACCACAGGAAGCTGAACAGCTTGCCTCATCTACCCGATTCATCGAAATCTCGGACCGTCTGTAGGCTACCTGATCTCATAGATGCACTAGTAACCATTTCAAATAGCTTCAGACTCACTTTTATCGAAAATTATGAGACAGTCGAATTTACGCTTTCTACGAAACCAGACAGAACGTTTCTCAAAGACTTTTCTTGCTATTTCTTGCCAAATAAAAATTGGCTCTTTTAACATAATAACTTTGCCTTTGTTCTCCTTTCCTTGGCCTTTGTCATTTATTTCAAATGTTGGCAGAATTCAGAAATTCATTGACTCCACAACAGAACTACAAAAGAGGCTGAGGGACAATTAGAATTAAATTTAGATTAAAGATATTTTTTTAATCAAAAACATTTTTCTCTCTCTTGAGATAATAATGTCTAGCATGAAAGTATGCAAAATTGTCCTTTCTTGAGAGATTTCAGAGCATAAAATATACTTCGTTTTTATTCGTTGCAGGATAATGACTTTGATAATAACCTGTATGAAACTTTGATACTGTAAATCCTTTTTTTTTTTTTTTGTGATTTAGTTCAAACGTGGTGAATCCTATTTACAGCTACGTTGAAGAAAGAAAACGAAAAATTTATTCATTTTAAATTCTAAAAGCTTTTTCGGTTAACAGTCATCAGGGGAGTAACGTTAGCATTAAACGATTACGCGATATTAGAAGTCAGTTTGACTTAGAGACACACCGACTACGAAAACAAGAGCAATGAAAGAGCCAGGAGGACAGTATGACAAAAAACATTTAAAACAACCCATATTTAAAAAGCGACCAGGAAGAAAAAGGAAAAGAAAAAGTAAAACGAAACAAGTACAAACACATTCAAAGGTCTATCGTTAAATTCATTGAAACGATCAATCCTTTGTGCCGAATGAGAAGGTTTAAGACTGATAGTTGCGATCGTCTCTAAAATCCAGAGATGATTCCCTGAGTAAGTTCTGTGAAAAGCCAGTTGCATAAAATATATCGTTTTTATGGATTTAGTGTGAAACGTTTGAGCGAATTGTAGTTTGATTAGTTTTATTATTTTATTATTTTTTTGCTTTTTAAATCTATTTTCATTGGGTTTTTTTAATACGAAGCGTTTTTATCATTTATCATTCAGTCTTATTCAGATCCAAAGTTTTTGTAATCCTTTTTTCCCGTTAACTGAAAGCGATCTCAACGTATGCAGAGTTAAAGCATGGACTGGCATTGACAAGTCAACGACCATATGGAAATCTGACTTCTTTGATGAAATAAAGCAGCCATTCTTCCAAGTTTAAACCGAGTCAGTACTTCTGTATGACTGCATCCTTTCGACTTTACCGAATCTCCCGGACAAAAGTCTAAATGGGAATTCTACAAGAATACTTCGTGTGTTTTTTTTAATAAATCCTTGATACAGAAACATCACAAAAAGCTTCTGAACGGCCACTTACCTCCCATTTCCCATTTTATTCTAGAAAGACGTGCAAAACTTGCTGGGCAGTGTTGGAGAAGTAAGGGTAAAATCATGAGCAGTGTTCTTCAATAGATTCTCACACATGTCGGTCAGCAAAAACTTACATTCATCAACTCTGTACGGTTAGGCGGGTCGTCAAGACGATTTACCAACTGCAATAACCAAGAATGGCAAGAGAGAGAGAGAGAGAGAGAGAGAGAGAGAGAGAGAGAGAGAGAGAGAGGAATACGAGCTGTCTGTAGCCTTGATGATGATGATCTCAGCAATTTTTTCACCAGTTGAGGTCAATATCACAATCATCCTTTGATGCTAACGTTGTTTCTCTGTGGCATTATGGCTCTCACGCTGGTCTGCGGCATCATCGTGAGCGAGTTCGAACTCTACTCACGCTATTTGGATCTTTTTCGACTAATAATCTTGTAAATTTGTGTAGAATCCCTTATCCCTATAGCTGAGTGTTGAATAGTGCCTTTACTGTTCTATAAGGATGGCTTTGGCATTAAATAGTCCAGGAAGGCTGATATGCCATAAAACTGACACAATCATTCCTATGCTGAATGTAGACCGAAGAAACTTTTAGGATTTTGAATGAATAAGTGAATGCTTCCGTTTTTATTCAAAGTAGAAATTAAACATACACCCAGAAATTTGTTCACATAAATTTCAGCAAAATTGATTTTTTTTTCTGTGGCGTTTATTGGGTTAAAAAATTAAATTACTATTTTCACGTGTTTATTACGTGTTCAACTTGATATCAATTAATATTAACCGTTTTTGATTAAATATAGTATAATTCTGGATATGTGTTAATCAGTAAATATCTTAATGCATTGTTAACAAAGGTGAATTCTAATATATTTTTTATTAATAGGGTTTCAAGTATGTCGGTTGATGTATAATGAGTTTGCAGTCTCGCCGAGTAACGCAATATTTTATGGCTATACTCTCCAAGAAGACCTTGGATTGACTGACATTCATTTTAAAAGCACGTCAACCAGTCAAGTTCAGCTTATTTACAACCCAGGTTCAGAAGTATGTGTGGGTTAGGGTCTAGTGAGAATCGAACTCACTACAAATGGTATATTTATCTATATTGTTATACATTACCATAGATCAAGGATATGTAGTTATTTACTTAGCTTAGCTTTTATATGGCACAAGGCCAGAATTATTGATGTCCAGTGATTTTCAAACTCATGAACAATGTTCTGTAAATTTAGCCTACTAACCAGAACACAACGTGAGGTGGACAGTTCCAAAATTCTTAGTTATTTGTTAAACTTAGCTTAAATATAGTACAAGGCCAAAAGTATGGGGCACCCAATGGGAATCGAAAACAGGCAATTTTATAAAATTATTGCTAGCTAAACATTAAATGGGATGAGGTTCTCAGATCAAGAATATAGAGAAAAAAAGATAACTTTTGAACTGCTGATGCTATTTTAAAAATATATCACTACAACTAATTCCATGATTTTTATCATTAATGGTCTTCATCTTTATTCTTATTTCCACAACGTTTCAGCCGATATGTCCTCTAGCCTTCTTCTGGTGTTTGTCGAACTCAGGAACCTTTACGGAACTTCGAACTACGTCCTTTATTGAATCCACGAGGGTCGTCTGTTCTGATTTCGATTGCCATAACCGGGTACAATTGATAAGTATTCCTGTATTGTTACTCGCCGGCAATCAGGATTGAACCTGCAACCTCCAGATGATTGTCTCCTTAGAAGCTTTGGGAAGCAACGCCTATAACTGTTACTCCATGTGTCCTGCGGGACAATTCAGAGTTAATTTGTTGTGAACTTATAAACTTAATGTTCTTACTTGACTAGAATTACTACTACTATGTATGGCTTTTTATCTGTGCTCATATTGAGATATTTTTTATCTAGCCTTCTTAATTATCGGTTCTCATATTGTATTCAACTCTATACTTGGTCTACTCAGCAGGTCAATGTAGCCCAACATATGTGCTGATTCCTTAAGGCGTCTGATCCCCAAATGTTCAGCCCTATCAATTATTTCAACTTTATTCCATAAGGGCAGATGATTTCCCGTTTCCTTCCATATGTGGTTCGCCATACCCAACTTTTCAATCTCACCTCGTACTACTGCCTACCAATGTTCTCCTAGCCTTACTTTTAATTCCATGATATATTGTCTTGGCAATCGTTCTAGAATCTTCCATTTCACCCTGGTTAGTGAAATAAAGAAAAACTCATTAAATGAATTATGATTGTTTTAATTGCTTTTTACGAAACTTACATTAGTTTGTCACACGATCCTTAATGTTAGGCACACAATCAAATACTCAATTATTTATAAATGACTTTTTTTAAGTATTTAATAATTTCCATTCAATTTCAAATCAGTATTGACGCTAATTTCATTCATTGGAAATTATTTTTCCTTTGATTTTAATAAAAAAATTTCAAGGATATTTAGAGTAAAGCATTAAACTTTTTTCTAGGCTAAAAAAAACCTTTGTTGAAAGAAATAGGTTCTCAAAAAGCTATTCATCCAGATGTTCAATAATTTTTCTGAATGGATGGTGTTCTTTATCAAGCAATCAAAACTCTTTTTTTTCTTCAGCGAATTCTTGCTATTTAAAAGAAAATTGTTGTTGTACGTTTAAAGGAAGTCGATAGGGATTACCTTAACGTTAATATTTGTTTATTTTTCTTTTTTCCTTTTCATCTTTTTTCCTAATTTCTTTTTTCATTCATACTTTTATGCTTTTTTGAAAATAAAGTCTTCCTTTTTCTGCGTGTTTTCCGGTTTCTTTTTTCTTTTATTTTGGCTTCCATCACAGAGATATCATTGTTTATTTACTTGTTTATTTATTTATTTATTTATTTGGTTGATAGTACAAGGTGAGTCAAAAGTTTTGCAATATTTCGGCTGTTCTGGAATCACACCAAAAAGTGACTTGCCAAGCTTGCACGATGCTCTCCAAATGCTACTCGCTGGATTTGCCTCTGTAGCATGGGGCATGGCCTCAGAATCTAAGCTTTTTGGCCGTCTTCATCTTGGATGATCGTTGAGATTCTTACAAAAGGAGCCAAATTTCCTAAACCATCTGTTTACTGAATTGTGATTATATTACACCTTCATTTTTCGCGCAATGCATATTTTTAGTTGCTTCGGCAGAGTTATGGCCCAGTTTGAACGCGTAAAACCTAAGTTACCGAATTAGACTTCGTTGCATATCTGTGAGGCTTTCAAATCACGTGCGAAGTGCAGCAATGGACAACATGTCAACGCATGAACTAACAAAACGAGCGGTTAAACCGGCTATCTAACCTGGCTTGAAATTCTTCGGTCACATTATGTCGCAAAACCTTTTACTGCTCTTAGTATTTTCTTCTTCTTGCCAACTTTCTTTCTTTTCTTTCTATTTCGTTCTTTTTATAATGTCTTTTTTCATCTGTTTCTTCTTCCCTTAGTTCTTCAATTAACCCATCAATATCCTTCCAAACGGCCATTTTTAATGCTCTCTCTCTCTCTCTGATATGCATTCCTTTTTTGTGATTCTATTCGGTTCCAAATTGTTTTTTCTATTTTTTCCTTCTATTTATTTTTTACTTTCTTTTATTCCTTCCTTCACTGCCTCTAACAGTCTCAACTGCCGCGGGTATCTGCATATATTATTTCATAACGTCCGCTTTCTTCCGATTAGATCATATGATCTTCTTCCACTTATTTATACAGGTGCGTCTCTGATTGACGGCTCGGTCAAGGGTCAATATGTAACACACACACAAACACACACACACCCACACACACCCCCACACACACATACACACACATATATATATATATATATATATATATATACACACAAGGGCCATTAAAAATGCAACAAGCCTCACCAAGAAAAAAGAGCCATAGTGGAGGATTTTTTTCGTCGCAACACACTTCATGTTCATTAGGAGTGGTCGTTTTACCTTAACAAAAATATTCAGCTGTGATCTTTCTGGGTGAGGCTTAAAAACTTTTGAACCATGCACACACACCCACTTACTAACCCACATTTCTTCCTTTCTTTGTGTAAAGTTGTCAAAATATTACTTTGTACCGTAGTAGCTGTGGGGACAACCGGCCTTGTGTCGTGTAATCAGGGGAATAAGCAATGGGTAGTCAGCGCCGGACTTGTGTATTGGAAGTAGAAAGTGAGATATATAAAATACAACTCTTCCTTTGTCCTTTCAGCGAAAGACAGACGTCCTTGTTCGTTTCTTGTTTACCTGAAAAGTAAGAAGTTTTACTCTTTATTTTTGGACGAAAGGTATCTCGCTTGTCACGTTAAACTGACACAAACGTAAAAAGTCTACCAATTTTTTTCTCCTCCGTATTCGTTACCTTAATACTTGATTAAGGGTTTCTTCATTCCTTTTCTTTTTTCTTTTTATTGTCTTTTGTTTCATTTAATGTTTATTCATCCCTTTGCTTATCCTTCCCCCTTTTTTTAAATCTTGGATGTGCTTGGATGGTAGTTGTGTCTGATTCTCATGTGTCTCTCGTTCATTTCTTCCGGTATTTTATTGTCTTTTCACTGTTCACCGGTATTTCCATGTTATTTTTGCTGAAAATCAGGTTCTTCTGATGTTCTTTCTGCGAAAGCTGATTGGATTCTTGTTCGTTCATTCCTTTCTTGAAAAGAAAATAGGGTTACAAATCTTTTCTGGACGAAAAGTATCTTGTTTGCCTCGTGAAAGTAACAGAAAAAAATCACAAGGAATCTTCTTTCACAGCAATATATTATTATGTATTCGTCGATAGCCAATCAAAATACAGTTGGCTTTTACATGAGTGAGCGGGTGAGAGGAAGAGAGGGAGAGGTGGGGACAGATAGATCTCCCTGGGAGTTCACACCTGATACTAGTGATTCTTTAATTTTATCAGATACAAACTTTCTGCCAACCGACTGCGACGGTCAAATACCTTCTAATGATATCGAGTCGGTGTCCTCTGTATATATAACTAAAAAAGGTAAAATGCCATTGATCAGAATTATACAACTCTTTTATTTTTCTCGTTCGTATCTGTGTGAACTTTAAACAAACTCTTTAAAATAGTCAAAGTCTTTTTACTGTGTTTACAAATCCCGTTTCTATTTCGACAACGAGCAGGGTTTTTTTTCTTAAGATCCTTGATATTACACTAAATATTTTTTTTAGAGGCAGGGGTTCCTTCATGTGTAAAAATCCCTAAAACTTATTTAACTAGATCCTCTAAGTCACTTCAAAGGATCCGCTATGACGTTATCACTATCTTTACTATCTCTGCATATCCCATTTCTAATTTGACTTGCCCAGTCGGCTGGGGCTGTAGAATACACTGACTGGACCTTTGCAGAGGAGTAAGACCCACCTCCAACGAGTGTCCTGGATATGACACTAAACAATCTGATGGTGAGGTTCCAACAGTGCTGGAATTTTGGGGAATGCGGAGTACCCCTTCATTGCCATTGCTCCCAGGTCCACTCTGGCCCGGAGTGGTAGCACCTGATAAGGGCCCTATCTATGGGTTAAATTGAACTAATAGCATACATATGCTTTACTGAATTGCTTGATTAAACTGAATAGTTTAGAATACAGATATTTTTGACAATTAAACCGTACTTGCATCTAAACTGCGTGCTCATGCATAACTGAATTGTTTCAAATAGAACTGTTTTTCGACATTAAAACTGTATTTACACTAAACTGAATTGTTATATATAACTGCTTGAATAGTTTGAAATAGAAATGTTTTTTGACAATTAAACTGTGTACTTATGCTAAACTGAATTGTTTGAAATAGAACTGATTATTTACATAAAAATGGATTTGGCGTTAAATAACCTACAAAGGTTGATATGCCATAAAACACAACAAACAAAACTAATTTGACAACGCGAAGGTATTTTTCATCATATCCTCAAATATTATTCTAAACATTTGATTACTTAGGTTGACTGGAGCATATGTGTATTTATTTCTTCATCTAAAAAAATACTTTAATCATACAATAAATCCCATCCCAGATAAAATGCAACATAAATTTGTTCTGTCGCTCTCGTCATCCTTTGGCTGTTTTCATTTCCCTTCCTTTTGATTCTCTTCTTATCTGTCTCCCAGTCAATTAAAAAAAAAAAAAACACAGACAGACAGCAAGACCTATCTGATAAAATAAAACAGGATTTTCTTCCAAGAGGCAGTCGTGTCAGTACTACCCTATGGATGCACCACATGGACGCTGACAAAACGCAGAGAAAAAAAGACTACATAGGAACTACACAAGAATGTTACGAGCTCTATTGAACAGATCATGGAAGCAATAGTCCTCGAAACAACACCTGTACGGTCACTTACCTCCCATCTCTAAAACCATCCAAGTAAGACGAACAAGACACGCGGAACACAGCGGGAGAAGCTAGTAAGAACTCATAAGTGACGTTCTCTTATGAACCCCCTTCACGTGGATGTGCTAGTGTTGGTCGACCAGCGAGAACTTACCTACGACACCTCTGCGTAGACGTAGGATGTAGTTTGGAAGACCTCCTGGAAGTGATGTATGATAGGGATGGATCAGGACAGATCAGAGTCAGGGAAATCCGTGCTAGCAGCGCGATTTGATGATAATGATATATATGGGGTATGTTTTATCAGATTATTCATCAGATTATTTCCTAATACGTCAAACTTATTCTTTTGAGATCCATGAAGAGATGAGAAAACATTTATTTTAGGTTTTATCCTGTTCTACGGGAGCTCGTAGCGTAACGGTTATCGTCGTTGGAAGACGACCCGGCCTTCAGAGTTCAAAACCTAAACGAGGCTGTTTGAATTCCACATACCCTTAGGAAATGTATGAATACAACATTTTTTTTTCTAGCTTAGGATCAACAGAAGGAAAAATTGGAATCTTTAACTTTGTTAAGAAAACTGCTCTAGCAGAAGGAAAACTAAGATCAGATAGTTGTAGACTTGTACAGGGGTGATCTCCGCTTGGCTATATTCTGCCCAATACACGCTGAATGAGTTGCACCTTCATGATCAAACCACATTGCTGGATGAATGTGAGTGACTTGCTGATTTAAGAAGAACGTTTTGAAAACAATTTCTTCATCATATACACACACACACACACACACATTACACACACACACACACACTCACACGCACACACACACATATATACATATACATATATAATTTCAGACAGTTAAGATATATTTTACTATTCCGATATATATTGCAGCTAATTCTTTATCTATCTGTCTATCTACTGGCTGGGTTTCCTTCATACATGTAGGATTAATTTTTTGAATGGACTTTTGGCTGTGAAAATGTGTTTGCCATGATGACAAGAAAAGATGCATGAAGAAAGGCTATTTTCGATAGACATTCTGCAAAAGAACTTGTGTTTCTTCTTTCGAATCACAATCCTTCTTTTGGAAAATCATATTGTCATATATTATATAACCAATGACCAATATTTGCCTAAAAAGTAAAATAGATAGGATTTTTCCATTACACACCCACGCACATACACATCACCCTTAAGCGGGTGCGAATGCATCTTAACCTATGTATATAAACGTACGCACACACACACACACATATATATATATATATATATATATATATATCAATTCACACACACATTTCTTTGTTCCTGTTTCGTAACAAATGAATATTTTATATGAATATATATATTAGTTCATAAGGATTGGTCTTTTGGATTTCTATTTGATGGAAACCATAATGTTCATCGTATGAGAATTATGCGTTAAAATCATATATTACCGATCAGTCAATCTATCTATTTATCTATCTCATTCTGTATATATCTATCTTCATTCTCATATTATCTCTCATTTTTTTTTTGTAGGCTTTGTCACAAAAGTTTTCTTTTGACTTCTCGTCGGAATCATGCAACGAATGCACGCAAGAATATCGTTTTTACCAGCAAATAAAAAAAAAAGTGAATCAGTCATCTTATTCCGCTCGCGAGAGAGAGCCTATGCCTGTGCCTGCGGTGATCACTTCCGTTTCTCGCGAACAAACCGATACTGGAACAGATCGGCTGAGGGCAGCAACGCCTCTCTTTTCGAGAACCTGACATGCGAACAATGAAAGTAGAGGATTTTACTTTCTTATGATAGAAGAGATTCTTCTTTGAGCTAGAGATAACAACGTAAAGAATATAAATATTTTTTTCAAAGACAATGTGACAAATATTTAATTATTCCTGAATGCGACAGAATTTTTATTTGGTTATCTGAGCTGTTTTTCCTGCCTATCTATCTATCTATCTATCTATCTATCTATCTATCTGTATAGTCCGTCTATCTTTTTATCTATCTATCTATTCATAGTTCATCTAGTTAATCTACCTTATTTAGATAGATAGATAGATTTTGGTTTATGGCATTTCAACCCTTGCTGGTTATTTAATGTCAAATTCTGTAGATACATATATTAAAAAATATTTGTAAATACTGTGATTGCAATAATTTTGAACATGCCAAAGGTCATTTCTTTGCCCTTATTTTATTGGTTTCAAGTATTGCTCTGTAATATTTGCAATTTGATTTTTAATCAGTCATTTGTTTGCACCAAGTTAAATGGTAATGCATACATGATTTCTATTTGAATAGTTTGTAGGTAGTTCTATTTTTACAAAGTTAGAATGAATTTGTTTGTGCACAATTATTTATTGCTATTGATTTCATGCTGCTAAATGGTTTCAAGTATTGCGATTTAAAACCAATAATTCAACTTTTACGAACAATTAAATTGTTTCAAGTATTGATATTAAAAACTTATAATTCTATTTAACGTTACTCATTCATGTACACACAAATGAATGGTTTCAAACATTTCAATTTAACATCAGTCATTTGTTTACACACATTTAAATTATCAAACATTTCAATTTGACCCATAGATTGGTCTTCAGATCAGGGTGGACCTGGGAGTAATGACAATAAAGGGGTTCTCCATATTCCACAAAGCTCCAGAACTGGAACCTCACCATCAGATGGTTTACTGCCGTATCCATGACACTCTTTACTCGGGGGACTTACCCCTCTGCAGAGATGCAGTCTGTGCAGCCCCCACCGCCACTGCAACTGACTGGGCTGATGGCTATAAAGATAAACGGATTTTCTCACTGGTTGTAGATATACGTATTATTTAAACATGGAGGTGAACACGGTGTAATGATTATCGCCACAAGAAATGAACGCAGTGGCAGCAGTTCAAATCCGGCTGATTGCATTTAACATAGCACTAATATTCTTGAAAGAAGTTTGAAATCCAATCATTTTCCCTCCAGCTATGGGTAAATAGTAAGGAAAACTGTATTCTTTATCCTTGGATTGGCAAACCCTCTAGGAGAAGGAAAACTCTAAATTAAAACCCGTTAAACTCCGCTCAATAATTGACCTTGTGCCATATCCTACTCGTGCGGAGGGGTTGTTAAATACATATTATTCAAACTTTTAAAGACTTTTTTTCTTAATTTCATTTTCAGGATGTTTTAGATATAAGTTTCCTACATCTTTGTAGATTTTTGCCTTTGTATTGGTTCAGTTTAATGATTTAACGATCCAAATTGCCTAGGTTTTCGCAATCTAAATCAAACTTTCTTGTTCATAAAAGTATATGTGAAATGTTGCTTCATGAATGTTATGACTGACTTTAAATTTAAGTGGACTGAGTGAAGATTATTCTACGAATAAAATGTGTAATTTCCAGCTTTAGAACATTTGATTCCTTTCATATTTTACAATTTTGTATCAGCTAAATAGTGGATAACCCTTCAAAACAATAAACGCAAAGACGACTGACGACTGACCAATGTACAGTGAATTCAAATGGAACTGAAAAGTACAATTAAATTCTTATAGCATGAAATCGAAAGTCTTATTTGTAGCATTATCCTTCCCCCATCCCCTTCTCCCTATTTATATATATATATATATATATATATATGCGCGCGCGTGCGTGTGTATGTGTGAGAGAGAGAAGAGAGAGAGAAAATTTTTAGACGTTTTATGTCATGTGTAGAAATGGACTATAAGTGTTCATAGTTAAAATATTTTATGTGTTATTTTTATTGTTTGCTAGTTTGAGTTTATGGCATATCAACTTTTGTAGGTTATTTAATGCCAGATCAATCTATATACAAATAAATAACTTTATTTCAAACAATTCAATTTATCGTAAGTACAGTTTCGATGTCAAAAAGAGTTCTATTTCAAATGATTTAGTTTAACATACAAAATCTGTTCCATTTCAAACAATTCAGTTTAGCAAAAGTACGCAGTTTAAATAGCAAAACTGTTCTATTTCAAGTAATTCAGTTTAGCAAAAGTACGGAGTTTAGTTCTTTTTTTACCCATAGATAAGACCCTATTTGGTGCTACCACTCCGGGCCAGAGTTGACCTGAGAGTGATGGCAACAAAGTGGCACTTCTCACTCGCCGAAGCTTCAACATTACTTGAGCTTCACCATCAGCTTGTTTAGTGTCATATCCAGGACACTCATTGGAGGGGTTCTGTTTCTCTGCAGAAATGTAGTCGGGGCATTATTATTATTTTTATTTTTTCTATTTGCATTTATTCTTATCTCTCTCTCTCTCTCTCTCTCTCACACACACACACACACACACACACATACATACAAACACACGCACAAGCACACATACTCAAGAGATGTGTCTGTGGCGTAATAGTTACCTTCTTAGGATAAGGTACCCAAATTTCAAGTCCCGGACGCTTTTGCTGAGATTTCACTTAGCCCTAGTACCCTTGGAAAGGTTTTAAATACACTATGGAAAAATCGTTGGGCAGAATGAGCTTTTTGACCTTGGCAAAACACCCACACAATTTGAAGGAGAAAACCTGTAAAAGAATGACCTTGTGTGCATCCTGTTCGTGCAAAAGTTTTGATAAAGCCACACACACACACACACACACACACACATATATATATATATATATATATATATATGAACTTGGCTGCGGTTTTATTTTCATGTTGAAGATTTCTGGTTGAGCCATTCTTTGAGGGTTAAACTAAAGTTCTGCTCAAGAACAAACTTCAAGCAAGGTAGGTAAATCTATTCCAGTATTCGGTTGTTCGTGTAACATTAACGAATACTAAGAAGATTTTGGAAGTTTAATTTGCCGGAAATATAGAGAGAATTGTAATTTCCTTCAATCTATTTATTGTACGATCCCAAGAACAAGGTGACAATACATTTTATTTCACGCGTAAAGCCATAGTCATGTGGAGGGCGGGAATTCAAACGAAGAAGAATGGACTGATTATGACAACTTGACAGATTAATGGTCTAATGTGTCATTCATCAAATCTACATTCACGAGATATGATCGGTGATAAATATATACATACATATATATATATATATATATATATATATATGTGTGTGTGTGTGTGTGTGTGTGTGTGTGTGTGTGTGTGTGTGTGTGTGTGTGTGTGTGTGTGTGAGAGAGAGAGAGAGAGAGAGAGAGAAACAGTGTGTATTAAAATAATAAGATACATATGAGTATATCTAAAAATTTATAGAGAGGAAAAAAACTGTAGAAATATACAACGATGTTAAACGTGTCAGTGTTAAGACCATAATCAGGGTGTGTAATTTATCAAATGGAATGAAAAACTGAGAAAATCTTCAAACGTTCAATTACTGTTGGTGGCATTCTGTTTTGTGTTTTAAAATTCATTAAATGCTTCTTTTAGATGCAAGACAGTCTGGGTAAAGATTTTGTGAAGTTATAGGGAGCAGATTTGACCCTAGAAATAATAGGTCGACGCAAAATTTAAAGTTTATGAGTTTTAAGAAGACCATTGAATTTTAAGATAGTTGGAGGATAATCAGAATTTATTTTCTTTAATGAATTTTTATTTATTGAACCAATTAAAAATGTTTATATTTCATGAAAGATTTCCAGAGGAATTTGATCGTATATGTTTTTGTCATTTAATAATTCCATTAATTTGTTATTATGAGTGGAATCTATCTAGTCAACAGCACCATCTTTATCAGAATGTATAATGATAAGATTGTTATCACTGGTAAAATAACTCAATGAAGCTAAGTGTCTTGTAGGTAAAGAAAGGCCATCAGTTTTAACGTTAATCCTCACAGCAAACAGTCCTTTATAAATCCTTTGTTGAATTGTGTAAATTAGTTAAATTTATTGAATTTACAATGTTGAAGTTATTTACCCCTGTAGCGAATTTAAGATCCATTTTAAGGGCTTCTATTTCAACTTTAATAAGTTGAGTATTCGAAAAAAATTTAATGAGATCTTCTCTAACAAAGTGTTGTTATAACAAACGCATGATACGGATATGTGAAATAGACATAGGGAATCCAAAATACAATACTTTACGACTTCTTACTTCAGGTACAAAACTTTTTTTACCTTTGAGTTTAAAGGTTATTCGACATGAGGAGAGAGAGAGACACACACACAATCTTTATATGCTGACTACTTTTACATCGTCAGCTCGCAAACACAACCAACGCGCGGCGCCCGTAGCGCACAAAGTCGTCAGGCCTCGCCCAGGTCTGAATCTCGACTCCCTCGTTCGGAGGCAGGAACTCAACTCTCTGCTTTTTCTCAAATCCCCCAAATCCTCAGCCCATGCTTCCGGTGTATGATGTTACTCACCTCCCTGGTCCTATTTCCTATCTGGAGTTTTATTTTGACATCTGTGAATGACGCATCCTCCCTGCGATCGCGTGAATACCTGCGCTCAGGTTTGCACCTAACTAACCCATGCACTGAGCCGAAAGGTTCTCATCCTAACAAAACCAAAAGGCAAGATATACAAAACGAAATCCCTCTGCAATTATAATGCATTGTAATCTACAGCTGTTACTTAAAAACTGTATTTTTTGTTGTTTTTTTGAAGAAATGTGAGTTTTGTTTAAATCCTGATATAAGCATTTGTAGTTTCGAAAGATTTTCCCAAAAATATGCCTTTTTGGGAAGTCGAATCTTCTGAAAATTTTAACTTCTCAATGAAAGATTAAAAAAGAGGTTTCATCTATTCCAGGTAAATGTGGTAGGAAAACCTGCGAATCGTAGATATGTGAATAAGTGTAATTCCCTTGTAGATGTAGTTGCTTTCGGGTAATTTATATATATACTTATTTCTTATATACATTCAGAGAAATATCATTTATATATATTTAGAAAGGTATTTAGATAGGTATTCAAATAATTCAGACAGAGATAGAAAGAAGAATGTTAACACTGATTAAGATGGATAGATATATTATGGAGCCTTTATAACTCGTAGACATGAACGATATAAGTGTTAAAACACACATACACACACGCATATATATCTATATAGTGAGAGAGAGAGAGAGACGAGAGAGAGTGAGAATGAGGATATATATATATATATATATATATATAGAGAGAGAGAGAGAGAGAGATGGATTGATGTATAGATTGATAGATAGAATTATGGAGCGTTTATCACAAGTAGACATGAACTATATAATATAACTGTTAAGACACACACACAAACACACACATATGTGTATGTATATATATATACAGTAAGAGAGAGGAGAGAGAGAGAGTGAGTATATATATATATATATATATATATAGAGAGAGAGAGAGAGAGAGAGTGAGTGAGTAAGAAAGAGTGAGAGAGAGAGAGATTGATACTAAACACTGAAATATTTAACGTCAGCAAATATTTCTAAAAATAAAACCACCTTCTGTTTTTTACCTCTATATATTTTCATACAGTCGGATTTATTTCTAGTTTTTATACATAATATATATATATATATATATATATATATATATAGCTTGCTGTCGATTTTCATAATGAGAGCTCCATATCCGTTGTAAACAATTTCAAACTCCAGTCCCGTTATTATATTTATTTTTTGACTAATACGTTCTGCTAGGGCGGCTTTGGTATAAAATAACTCACGAGGTTTGATATGCCATTAAACAAAGAAACCAAACCAAATAAAGTACAATTGTCTACCAAATAATTTCTGCTAATCCCTGTGCGATGACGTTGTCAAAGTAGTATCCTCTTTACTCACAGAATTCTTTAGATGATAAAAATAGTTGGTTTCAGAAAAGCACAAATGAAGTTTGCAAATTAAGGTGGTAATTCTATCTATCATCAGATAAAATACTTCCCTAAAGATCAATAAAAGAATTTAAAATGAGTCTGCTATTTTCGGCTTTATCAAAATCCAATAAAAAAAAAACGTAGATATGAGGAAGTTTTCTAAAACTAAAATTCTTTTTACCTCATAATTCATTAAGATTCTTTCTATCGCATACACGAGTTTAAAAAAGCTAGTTAAATGAGGAAAATGTTACTTAAAGTTTGAGGCATTTTCCTACAGTTTTTTTTTTTTTTCGTTTATCCAGAAATATTTAGTTTCTTTAAAATATATACATAAACTTTACTTCAAAATTAAAAGTCATTTTAAAAAATACACTTAAAAAACGTGTCTAAATTTATCATAAATTTGCCCTTTTCGATTTCAACGTTGAAATTTGAACAGGTCTTTTTGGAATGACTCGCCACTAGAAGCCACTGCGTTCAGTCGGGAATTCTGTAAGGTGTACGATATCTACTATCGACTCTACTTGATTCAGTGATCTTTGTTATTGTCTTACAAAAGGATTTATAATTACAAACAAATAAATTAACCCACTGTAGATCAATATGATTTTATTCAATCTGTCACAATTTATTCACTCGCAGGTGTTTATATGAACACCTGGGAGAATCTTCGATCTAGAGTGAGTGCAAAATGTATCCTATGAATATATTTAAAATAGGCTGATTGACAGAATGATTAGTTGATTTTAACGTCATGTCAACCCGTCTGGGGATATTTAATGGGTAGAGCTTAGAGGATCAAACGCATTTTACATAAATACGATGATCATTAAATAGGCTTCCAGACTTTTTTCGTATGGGCACCTTTATTGGATATTACACACATGAAACTCTAGTTCCCTTCGAAGCAATCTACTCCAGCTGCAATGCACTTGTTGTTCCGTTCCAATAACTTCTGGAAGGCCCCATGGAAGTCCCTTTGTGTGAGCGTGTCAATGACCTTCGTCACAGCCTCTTTCATCTCCTCAATTGTCTCATAATGACAGCCTCTGAGCTTAGGGAATAACCAAAAGTCACAGGGAACAAGGTCAGGGCTATAGGGAGGGTGAGGAACTGTCTTGATGGCCATCTTGGTCAAATAGTCTGTGACAAGGATGGAGTTGTGGACTGGAACATTGTCCTGGTGGAAATGTCACTGACCCGATTTGAAGAGTGCTGGCCTCTTCCGGCAGAATATCTTCCTGAACTCCCTTAAAACATCAACATATTAACCCTAACCCTAACTCTTTGGCCAATCAATTCTGATGTATTGACTTCCTTACTCCTCCCACACCTCTCATCATCCCTCACAGACTCCCCGCCTTCCTTGAATCTCTTATGCCACTCAAAAACTGATACTCGATTTATGCAAGATGGTCGAAAAGCAGTCGGAAGCATTCCATCCGTTTCTGTGGAATTTTTTTCAAGTTTAAAACAGAATTCTGTTGCATATCGTTCTTCGTAAGTGTCTTCACATCAAGATTGCATTTTTGAAATTCAGCAGCTGTGACAATTAGGCTTTAATAGGGTGTATTCCAATTTCTACTGGAGCTGTTCAATTTGACCTAAAATCATAAATATTGGTCAGTCATCTCATATCATGTGTAGCAATAACATACTGAATTTTCAAGAATCTATGACCATTTTCCATGCCTGTACAAAAAAGTTCTGGAAAATTATTGAATTCACCACGTACTTATATTTTTTATATTGTTGGTTCTGAAGAGTTTTTTTGCTGTCATATGGTATTAAGTATTCCTTTCTAATATACATAATTTGCTCCCAATTCTATAATTTCATGCGTTCCTACTTAATTCAAATAATTAGCTCAGAGTAGCATGCTTTCATTTAATATCTAATACTAATAATTGTACTGTGTCAAGTAATTATTCCTATTTAACAATAGCCATTTATATGCGCACAGTTACATGGCTTCATTAACTAATAATAATCCTTGGTGTTGAATAATTGATCGACACTTTTATTTGGCATGTAAATTTAGTATCGTTGCGAAAACACTCGTGTTAATGAAAAGTAATTGACAGACGATGACCCCCAAAGTTCATTTCAAAACTGAACTTTCATTGATCGAAGGAAAGTCATTCATGAAGTTTAAAAGTTAGATAGTAACTTTAATGTGTCTGGATATTATATAGTGGGAGTCTTGTTCTTGGGTGGCTGCCTGGTTTTTCTTCGGCTCCAACGTTGTTTCATCTTCTTGATATCTGCTCGTTGCTTATAGTAGCAATCTTATTTTGGGGCCATATATTCCCTTTGCTAGGATGAATAACATAACTTTATTCATTTCATCTAGAATACTGAGTAAGTCAAGAGTAGTGGACCACAAGATAACAGGTTACTTCTAGTCACTTTCTTACCTGACTTTAGCTGGGGCGTCTGGCATTCATGCTGGATGGGGTATCGAAATCAATGGCAGATTCGAAGCCAAAAGGACCCTGGGCTCGGCTGGGCCACCTTCAGGAGGGCGAGCTGCAACATTGACACCTTTTTCCCCCTTGTATAGCACTGGACGCTGCTGTCAAATTTGAGCTATAATCAGGCATGCGAGCCCGGACCGAGATTTGGGTCTAAGACCAACTAGGCTCATCAGACCCACATTACACTAAGTGAGCCGATGACCAGCATAGACCAGCAGGGCTCCAGCCTCGCCTCCTGCCCGACCTCCCCTTCTGCACTTTAAGCTGACCTTCGGGTCATTGACCTTGTTTCAAGTCCTGTCTGTTGGGAGGCAGCGACAAATAACCTCAAATCGATTGATATTTTCACGGTATTTTTCCAACCGTTCTAATGGTTACAATTTAATTCGAATGCTACTCTACATCTCAATAGCAGAAATCACCATTGTATTATGTACCAAGTCTTAGAATTGCTGAGGAGGCGGTTTTTAATGTTTCTTCCTCCAAATTTGGTTGTGGTCGATAATGTGTGTACGAGCTTGTAAAAAGAAGTGCTATTATTCATATCGGTAAGAACTTGAAACAGCATGGATTCACAATGAGACAGGAGAAAAGAAGTCGACTGAGAGAGAAAGCAAAACGATAACCATATGTACCCAACCCCTCCGCTCGGGTAGAATATGACACAATGGCATTTTTAAGCGGAGTTTAACAGGTTTGAATTCAGAGTTTTCCTTCTCCTAGACTAGTTGCCTTACCAAGGCAAAAGAATTCAGTCTGCCCTACTATTTACCCATAACTGGAGGAAAAATAATTGGATTCATACCTTTCCCAAGGGTATTAGTGCTATGTGAAATGCAATCAGTCTCATCCAGGATTTGAATTCGTGTCACCGTCTCCATTTCCTACGACGATAACCATTACACCACGGGCACCTCCAAAAGCAAAACGATAACGAAAGTGACGACGAGCCGTGAGAGAAGAACAAAAAGAGAGAAGCCGGTAAAAGTAAACACGATCATAACATTTGTAAAGAATTATAGCTTCAACAGCCTCTTGTTAATACAAATTATAATTTACGGTTTTCAGGCATCAAGTATTGCCATCCAATATGAATGAGTTTAACCTATCTATTTGAACTACAGGTGTTAACCTTACGAGTTAGAGATGATGATGAGGTAATGGTATTGAAGGGGTCATCCACACTGCCCAGATCAAATGCAGATTAATGTCATACCTAGGACACCCTCTTTTTGCTGTATCATACCCTTCTGCAGGGAATATAATCAGCCTGTTTAAAATAAGTTCCTTTTGAGTTACTTCATTTACGAATAAGTTCATAAAATCAAGATATATAAACACAATATTTATTACAAAAACTTAACCAATAAAAATCTATGAGCAACAATTATAAATAAGTGGAGAAAAAGTCAGTAAAACATGTGAAAAAGTTTGAGATATTTAACCAACGATACAGAGAATAAACTTATAAATCCCAAATGATTAGTATAATGTCTTGAGTCAAAAGAGATTATTCAGTTCAGTTTGGCTTTAAATCCCGAAAAAAGTGCTTCTTTTTCTGAGCAGGAAAACGTCATATTGTATCCCATCAATGTTCCACATAGTTCAGGCATTCTATAATAATTAAACGATTCTTTTAAAGTGGATGCAACATCGATGGCTATTTTTAAGATAAAAAGTTTTTTACAGTGTTGAATACAGAGATGATCTCAATAATAATGATAAGACAAATATAGGCGGACTCTGATACGAACGGGTTTATTTCTTCAGCCTTTGGCGGCGCAAGAAGGGAGACACAAATCATAAGAGCATATGATAACCCTGCCATGCTGACCCCACCCCTCACGCGCGAAACATATCGCAGTGTCTAAGATCACAAATTAATCTTTGCTGTTTGAGACCCAAATTGATCTGATCTCATCCGATCCGGAAAGCCCAACTCTTCGCTTCAACGGTCGAACCTCAACTATACCTTTCACAACTCTAAAATTCTCGAGACCCTTTCTTTAGGGTATAACGACACTCACCAACTCAATTCACTCCAACGGTCCGTCCAGCCCCATTTCCTGTCCGGGAGGGGTGTTTTTGACAGATGATGATTGCCGTATCCTTTCCGCGTGGACATATGAATGCTTAGTCTGACTACGACACATAAACCAAGAGACACCAGGTAGTTCAAAGCCTTACAAAACTAAATGATTGATATAATTAATCATTACCTTAATTATTTAACAACGTCATGTACCGAAAAAAATCTGCCCCACCAAAAGAAATAATGTGAAATCCCTTTTTTTTTACTCTTGCTAACTCTTATATCTTTTATGTTAGTCAGAGCCCTCGTCTTTTCGCCGTGCTTATCATCTATTACTAACCGCCATCTTTGTTGTTTTAACCTCGTGTCACAGCTCTATGACTTTTCTCATGATCTTGTTCTTTCTCTAATCCAATTCATCTTTGCTGGGACAACAACAATGCCGACACCATTCTTATATGCATATTTTCATTTTGCGACAATCATTTCACTCATGCTAGTGGATTACAGTCATTGCGTTCAAACGTTCCTTTGTAACTGATAAACTTATTTCTAACTTCTAGAACCCCTTAGTCATGTGAGTGAAATTATCCAATCAAATCCAAGCTTTAAAATTGATCTCAGGGTCATTCTCTGTCAATTGAATTGAGTTGACTCTCAGAGTTTTTCCACGCGTTTAACTGTTTTAGCCTTTATTTGAATGCAACACTAAGCGTGAATAATAGATATCGCTGATCTATTGTATCACTAGTTATTAGATATGTTTTTCGGAGTAACCTTTATTAAGAAGATTTTTGGCATTCTATTGGGATTTCTCACTTTTGAGAAGAAACGATTGACAATAATTTTAGAGTACATAGGGTCAAGTGTTATCAATAGAACTTTTCATTTTGATGCATTGTTTCTTATCAACCAGTTTTCCTACTTTCTCTTTGATTTGTGTTGTCATTGTCTTATTATAACGCTACGTGCCATTATCATGACACGGGAAAGCTGAGTTATCTAGACGTTGATGACACAAAGGTTAATGTAATTTAAAGTTGCTGCAAGATTACATGCTGGTTCTGAGTTTGCGCAGTGACTGAGATCAGGTAATCATTAAATAATGGAGTTAATTCGTTAGTCATGTGACTGATGACTGTCTATTAATAATCAGGAAAGGATAAATACAACAGATACTCTTTCGGAAATTCAGCTTTCATATTACTTTGTAAAAAAACCCAAAAACCTTTGATAATACGTTAGGTGGAAGGGAATGCTAAGAGAAGTAGCCTGTTTGGTATAAAACATTGTGGTCGATGGTTACATAGACTTGACCTTGTGTAGGGTTGAACGCTGACATTACAGATAGACAGAGGGAAATATATACACAGAGAAAGATTCGAGTACTATCAAACAAATTCTAATCTGATTTGGAAGCGGCATAAAGCCAAAAATTTTAGGCACTTGGTGAGAATCGAACTCATGCGTAGTGTACCTTGTTAAACAGTGCACCAGGAAAGATGTCTTTTGAACATAAGGACTAATGATTAGCAAATCTTGGCATGATGGTTAGATTGTTCGCCAATGGCATGTGAGACCGGGCTGCAATCTCCGGTCGAGTAATGCTAAAGACTCAAAAATGGTACTTGATACCTCCTTGCTTAGCACTCATTATTGTAAAACATGGATCAAGGTTAAGTGAACCAATCTAGGAAAAGGAGTAGGGTCTTCCCCATCAACTTGGTGTTGAAGCTACTGGAAACGGAATTTTCTGGTCGCCCTCGATGTCAGTCGGTCAACTTAAATATGTATACGAAAATCATTCAATAAATATTTGAAAGTTTTTTAAGAACTTTGCAATAGAAACCACTATTTACAGTTGCACCTTTTCCACCGAAATCAATAAATATGGACCCTTTAATTTCCTAGAAGACAGTAATCATGTCTTTTTTTACTGTTTGCTGCGACTGAAACTTTTTCTTTACCAAAGACTCAGTATATTTCCGCTCAATAAATAGACTTTTCGACTTATGCTAGTGATTAGCCATTCCGTAAATATATTTTTACTAAAACAGGGAGTCCTCGTGGTGAAATAGTTAAAGCGGTGGACTGCAGAATCGTAGTAAGTGAGTTCGAACTCCAGACAATTTTGGGGAATGGTATGAACCCCCTTATCCTTCCAGCTATGGGTTAAATAGTACCACTACTTTTCTTCTAGGAGAATGGCTTGGGCATTAAATAACCTACATAGGTTTATATGCCATTAATCAAAGAAACTGAACCATGATTCTCCAGATACACGATATGTTGATTAAATTTCACACGGTCTGCACTTCATAGGCTGAGAGAGATTTGATTAGAAATATATGTTCAAACTTGGAGGACTCCATTCATTTTGCCACCAATTTGAAAAGCCTCGAAACAAATATTTTGCCAAGATTAAAATAATTTTTACTATAAATTAATTTCAAACATTGCAGAGTTTTGATGGAAAATAGTTATAAAAATATATTTGCTTTTTCTCAAGATATTACCCAAATTTATTGAATGACCCCGGTGTATATATATATATATATATATATTAATCAAACACTTAAGAGAGAGCCCATAACTTTATACATGACTATGTTTTCAAGTTTCACGTGGATTGTGCCCACACGACCGTCGGATAATTGTCGCCTTTTTCCTTCCCTATCATTTTTTTTTCTTTTCTTTTTC
This sequence comes from Sepioteuthis lessoniana, assembly GCA_963585895.1. NCBI lineage: Eukaryota > Metazoa > Mollusca > Cephalopoda > Myopsida > Loliginidae > Sepioteuthis > Sepioteuthis lessoniana. The sequence continues at coordinate 6,253,068 of OY757922.1, read as the reverse complement.
AGTGCTTTTGGAATCCATGTATGCGGTTATTTATCAGTAGATAATTAACGCAATAAATATTTAAATGTCTACATCAAGCTCAGTTTTTTGTTTGAGTGATTTGAAGGATTCCGTGTATTCTAAGAAACACACAAGGCATAGCCTGCAAACTTTCTCTTCTCTTTTATGAGATTTTTTTTATTATACACCTCTTGACGATTTGTCAAATGATACCATAACTAATCGAAGATAAAAAATGAGAACATTAAACGTTGTCAAAAGTCAGTCTACCATTATATATATAAGGACGAAAGAAGAGAACAACTGCGTGTTCAATGTCATAATGTTCAGTTTTTCTGGAGCCGATAAGTTTGAACTTGTCGGTAAATTTACATACAAGCAAATTATCATTGTTATGAGCATCATAATCAAGTCGGGTTTATAGGACGAAGTTCCCTGACTCTATCACTGTCCATCTCTATAGTCCATCGCTGGCTGGTTCTCAACGTGAAATCTAGAGCCTGCACAATTAAGATGTATGTAAATCCTTACTGGTCGTAACACTTGGTCGTAAAACTTGGATAGTTTGCGGGATGGGAAGAAAGTGGCAATAAGGCAACTGTTTTGGGCGATTCTGATTCCTGGATTTCATCGAAATAGTAAGAAGTATTCTTGTGCAATTCCCATCAAGCTTTTTCTCTGTTAGTTTCTTTAAAATCCTGAGGGTGCATTCATCCATACATATGTATTCATTCATACATTCATACGGACACAGCTTTGAAGAAATCCAGTTTTATTTTATTTGAGAGATAAGACTTCCATGTGATCGACAACCTGTTAATCCTATTTACCAACCCCTCCGCTCAGGCAGGATATGAGACAAGGTCAATTTTTAAGCGGAGTTTAACAGGTTCGAATTCAGAGTTTTCTTTCTCCTAGACTAGTTGCCTCACCAAGCCTGAAGAATCTAGTCTGTCCTACTATTCACCCATAGCTGGAGGGAGAATAATTGGATTCATACCTTTCCCAAGGGTATTAGTGCTATGTGAAATGCAATCAGTCTCGTCCAGGATTTGAACTCGTGTCGCCGTGTCCATTTCCTACGACGATATCCATTACACCACGGGCATCTCCTCTTAATAGTCGTTCGCACTTTCCCTGTGTGTATGCAGACATTGCTTCAGTAGATGAGATATTGCTGCCGAGAAATGGGAACTGCTCTAATAATTTCAGAGTCTTCTCCATTCAAATTGAAATGGATCATTCTTGATTAAAACACTTCAACTCCATTTTATTAGCGTTTACACGAACTTTTTCGTCATTGTTGCTTGTGATTACAATGAGATGTACTTGCACGATATATGTATTTAATCTGCTTTAATTATGCACTAAGAATGTCGATATTTCTAAAAAAATGGTTTCGCATTAAAAAAAAGAACCAAACGATTACTCACTAAAGCTATGACAGACCCAGGCTGTCGCATATCGTACCGCTGGATAAACAACGAAGGACTCGTAGATATATAAAAATATAATTTTTATTTTTATTCTTCGACGGCGACGATTGTGTGTTGTAGGAATACAGTCAGAGAGAGTTCTCACATATTTTTCTTCTCTGGCGTGGACCCTTTTTGTGAATTAGTGCAATGGCCGGAGAACACACACACACGGGGAGCTGACAGGTCTGCTTGAGTGACAAGCGGGTCTCTTCCCGTTCGCTTGTGCGACCAACAGATCTCTGCCTTTAGTTCACAATTATAGATCTTATACTGTTTTTTCAAGTCTTATGCGGGAATATGAACATCCTCTTCGCCTTACGTATTTTCTGTTTATGGCTGGTTATCGGAACAAACATAATTCCGTTTTTTCCCGGTAATTTATTGATCGTGTCTGCGAACGGAAATATCTGTCACTCTATCCATACGCAATGGATTATATTCTTCGCCATCCTACTTCATTTTCTCCACTTTGTTGATGCTATCTTGCGACCGCATTGAATCTGCTAAGTTCATCCATGTCGCCAGCTAAGTCAGTATATTACAAGATAACGCTGATGATCTAGTGCTTGTCGTAAATACACCTGCCCAAACTGAAAATCTGCTGCATTGCCTGGAGCCAGCAGCAGGATTCGTTGGCTTCGATGTGAATCCATATATATATATATCATCATCATCATGTCGTGCCGCCAGCACAGATATCCCTGACTATCTCTCGCCACTTCTCCCTATCGTTCATCGCGTCTGGCAGATCTTCAGGGCTACATCCCGTATCCTCACATAGCTGCTGTATGTGTATGTTCGAGCTGGTTGTCCTCCTTTTGCTCGGCCATATGTGGGGGTCCATATGAGTACATCACTTATGAGCTCGTCTCTACTTCTCCAGCAGTGTCCTGCATGTCTGATTCGTCTAACTTAGATAGTTTTCTTGATTGGAGGTCGGTGGCCGAATAGTTGGTGTTTTGTGGAGTGTTGCTTCTGGAGAGAACTCCCAACAAAGAACCAACTATATATATATATATATAGGAAATTAATTGATATCCATACTAAATTTTAAAAACTTTTTGTGCAAAAAATAGTCTCGAGAAGCTATAAGTTTTGTATGTAGATCAATGTATTTATTATCTAATCGGCGAATTTTCTATAGTTTAAATTAATTCACAGACATCTGTATTTGAAAAGCCGTGAAAAAATTTGAAGTATCTAAACCCAACATAATTTTAGAAAGGTTTCCCCTCCCAAAAATATTAAAAGTTTAATTTCTTTGATGATTAGATTCATAGATAAGTCATCAACATTTTCAAGCTAATTTGGTGCCTATCGAAATTGTATACATACACGAAGAAATAAACATTTCTTCAATTTGTATGGATTTGTTTATGCTTTCTCAACTATCAATAAGTAATGAAATTTTATTTCCAAAAATACCTTTTGGTTTATTTCTTATGAGTGAAAATCTACATCCTTATTTTGTAAAACATTTCATTTCAACTTGTTTAATTTTTCTAAAATAGTAATGTTGTTTAATTTATATTTGCATTATCAGCAGCAGTTCATTTACATATTATTTAAGGCAAAAATTCACTTCCTCTCTCACATAGTGACACTTTCCATCCAGCAAACTATCCAAGTATTACGACCAAGTATGCTGACCAGCAAGGATTTACATACATCGTAATTGTGCGGACTCTGGATTTCACGTTGAGCACCAGCCAGCGATAGACTATAGAGATGAATAGTGATAGATAACAATTAACAATTATTCATTGAAACCCAAGAAAATCCTGACTCACAAAAATATGTCTCTATATTTCAAGCTAACAATTACTGCTATGCTTCATTGACGAAACTTAAACCGTATCAATTAATCATATCTATGCTATGGCTAATATTATTTTTGTCTTCAAGTGAAGATTTTGTACTTCGTATTTTTCAGCAAACGTTTATCTCAATTTAAGAAAAAATATCATTTTGAAGATTGGATTTTATTCATCAATTTTTCCTTCGTCTGTTATACACACACACACACACACACACACACATATGTATATATATATATATATATATATGTGTGTGTGTGTGTGTGTGTGTGTGTGTTTTACTGCATTCTGTGGCTATAGCAGGTTGTAAAATAATCCTGCTGCATATATTCCTTCATTTGAAGCCACTAAGTTATTTTCTTTGCGAGGATACTTAGCTCCCTCAACCCCTTACAAAATTTTATGGCTTTCAGTATTGCATTTTGGACTTATGCCTACGGCTTATGAAGCAAGTTTGTGGAGAGTTGACCTCTTGTTAGCCGCTAGGTGTTTGATGGACCCAATCACAGCAAATTCTTGGAATTTTTGTGCCTATGTTTTGGGGAATCCTTTGCAAATGACCAAATAGGCAAATGTATTTGATTCAATTTTATTCATGGGCTAGGGAATATATATATGCTCTGGAGAATTGTGTATCTTTCCAAGAAAAAACTTTGGACTCTATCATGATAATGGATCGCTGTTGATTGGATGCAACAGAGAAGATGGACTGTAACTAATAAAGTATAAACTTTAAAAAATGATCCTATTTTAATTAGAAGACCATGTCAATTGTAAAAGAGGTTGAATTTTTTCACACAAATGTCGTTCTTAAGGAACACATACACCAACTTAATCGTAAAGCAAATAACTTGTCCTTGTAAATCAATATATATTCTCGCCACCTCCACTTATATTGTATAGATTATAAAATCGCACTAAAACATTTATTAAGGCAAAAGATAATATCGGAAGACCCGAAAAATTGTAGGATAGACAAGGTCTTAATATAGGTGACCAGAGACGAAATATTAAATATTAAAATGCGGGATAAATATCTTCTAAATTAATCAACAAGTTTTTTTACAAAATCAGATAAATAGTTTGATTTTAAGGACATGTCGATTCATTTAAGGTTACTTTATGGGCTGATGTCAGGGAATCCGAAAATCGTAATTGCATTTTTTACCAAACAAATATTATTCATTATTAGATAGGCAACGTAATTTTTAAGAAATTTGAAAAAGGAAATTAGATTTAAGAAAATTTTTCTAAATCTATTTATAGTCATCCTCCTAATAATCACGTCATCATAATAATAATCCAGACATGCCGACATTACGATGTCTTTTGACTCTTTCTCTCTATTTATATCGATAAGCCGTCACGTCACAATTGTCTAGTCCTCTAAACTCTACGCAGTGTCAAAAATTTTGCTTGTAAACCAACACTGATATTTCCATGTGCCTCAAGGTAAACGTCTCTCAAGAGCTCATTTTTATTTCTGTGGCAAAGCCCAGCATGTCTTTCTCGTCTAACTTAGATGGTTTGTGAGATTGGATGTAAGTGACAATACAGACACTACATCATTGAGAAGACCTAATTTAGATTTTATTAAAGAATCCAAGTGGTGCAACCTTACATTAGTTTTGGTAGGGCTACATTAATTCAAAAGAACTCATCGAATACATGACTTGAGCAGTAATTAAGTCTGCTTTACACAATGCATTTTGGCTGCGATATCTGCTTCTATGTATCTATATTAGTTGTGGCACAATACTTGTTACGGTGCTTTATTGTGGCCTTGGTTCCATAAATAAAAAATGAGTTTTCAGGTAATTGGTTATCACTTTCTGTGTGCTTACATTGTGTTTGAAAAATTCACAGATGATGGATGACACAGTCTATCCGGAACTTCTTCTGATAGTCGGAGTGGTTAGTTGGAACAAGTTGAACTGGGTGTCGTCAACTCAAAGACAAGAAAAACTCACTGGGAACAATTAACAATTATTTATTGAAACACAATGGTGTAACAATGATATATATAATTTGTATATAGCGAGAAATGGTCGCTTTTGTTGTATTTGAGAGAGATACATTTGAAATATTTGGCTGGTGCATTCTTTAAGATTTTATTCAATTTTTCGGAAAGTGATCCTTTTGCTGGAGAGTCTTTCCTTCTTAGAGAGGTTTATTTTCTTAGTCTCTTGTCTTTGGTATGGACATCGAATCTATTTTCATGTAACCCTAAAATCTTCTACTTTTATTGAGAATTCCCCTGGGAACAAACATTCACAGATCATTTTTTTGTATACTTTAACAAATTTTTGACAGGTCAGCCAATCAAGTGAGCTTATCTACGTCTCTAGGAAGAATATCCCTTCCACGAATCAGATTTTGATTAGTCGTCCAATCATACCACAATGTAGGGGGCTTGGTTAATTTAGGATCCTAGCTGACGGTTTGTTAGGAAGTATCTCTTTTCACTTTAACTAAAATAAAAATCAAAGTTATGATCTTTTAACCCAACTGGTGGCCAAGAAATGTTATGATTTAGAGTGGGTCAACTCATTGAAAAACCCTGAAGCTTTTTCACCTTTTGTTTTGACAATCTGAAAGTTCGGTTTGGAGTGACCTTTGAAATTAACTTAAAAAAATGTATCATTCTCACCATATAATTCTAGCACGATTGAAAATGTCATATTGCCATATAAAAACGCGGTGATCTTTTTCTGTCAACCGTTGTTTTTTCTGCTTTTCCTTAGCAATTTGTTCAGCTTCTGGCGGGTTTTTATTTTTCATTTTCTTTCTTGACTATTGTCAAATCTTGGTTTCTGAGAGATTTAACGTGGCCTTCTTTCCAGACATAATTCATTTTTCTTCTTGAATTACTCTTTGTTCTCTGGTGCCAGGGTGTCTTGTAATTCGATTATTATTGTTTTGCGTTTTATTTCGGTTAGAGAGTTCTTGTTTTTTTATTATTTATCATCTCGATTATTGTATTCGGTTCTTCTCGACATGATTCCCTCTTTATTCGGTGGAATATTTCTAATATGTAGTATAGGACCCAAAAAATTAAAACGTTGTGTCTGACAAAAAGAAATGAATTCACTGAAAAGAAACACTTGAAAGTTTAATCTCAAGGAAGAAAATAGTTGTCGTTTTATTTTTGGGAATTACTGTGGACTTTTGTTAAAAAGTTCGTTCAATAGCGTTCTTCCTCGCCTTTCCCCCCCCCCTTTTTTTTCGCTATCAAACGTCTTCTTCCTTTATCAATCTTTCCCTCCGTGCACTTTAACTAGCGTTCGTAGAAAAGGTTCACCTTCCTCTTCTTGGCAATGGCGTCGGCGTTTCTATCGTAGGCCTGTTGATGTTTATCAGTCGGATTGGTATGACAGGCTGGGCTATGACATGCGTCGTGCGGCGTACGCTCCGTTGAAACCGATTTGAAAACCTGTCTTGAACTGCCAAAATCTCGCTACTTGATTTTCTTATATAACGATTTGATGGAATCAATTCGAAGGTTCCGGAAGGTTCGATGCTCACCAATGGAACGGTAGTGCAACACGTGAGAAAGTTCACGCGTGATTATATTAAAATCACGCTTTGTGACCAATTACTCTTAAAGTAAGAGGAGTCTTAAGCGTGTCACAAAAAAAGACATTCTCTTGCAAATTAAGTTTAAACTTTGTTAGGTTTTTAAACTTTACCATATAACTGATATTTTCTTTAAACCCTGAGCTGTTATGTATCATTGTGAATTTTGATCTGCTTTTAAGAATTTATATAATCTGTTTCCCTGCTACAGATAAGATATTTTGTTTAACAAATTTTGTCACTTTACTAGGAAGAATATTTCATCTCCTTTCTACGTTAATTCCTAACTTCTCACCATTCTTTGGTTACATCCCACAACTTTCTCAAATCATTATTGCTTCTACTTCCTCTCCGGCCATTATACTTAATTTCTATATTATTTCTATGTGTTCGCAAACATGTATTATACACAAAACATACAGAAAAAACTACAGCATACACTACATTTCGATAATGTTGCCCGAGAAATTTTTAATATTCATAATTACGTACGTCATCAATCCAAGTCATCCAGTCCCTTTAATAATCCTTTAGTTACAGTATCAAAAGCACCAATTACAATCGGTATAATTGTCACGTACACGTTCCACAGTTTTTTCAATTCCCTAACAAGCTCGAGGTATTATCCTTCTTTTCACATTCTTTCAGTTTTATTCTGTGGACAGCCGGGACAGCAAAGTCGACAATTTTGCAAAGTCACCTTTTTTTGTTGATTATTATGAGGTCTGGTCTTCTGGCCGAGATTCGGTGATCCGTCTGTATGTTAAAGTTCCATAGGAGTTTATGTGTCATTTTCAAGGATAGGCGCTGGGTTGTTCATATACTATTTTTTTGTATAGTCAAATTTAAATTTCTTGCACATCTCCCAGTGTATCACCTGGCCGACCCAGTCGTATCTAGTCTTATATTCCTTCTGCGCCTATTTGCTGCATTCGCTTATTATGTGATTGATGGTTTTATCTCTGTCACCGCATAGTGTACGTTTGCTATTTTGTTGCGTCTTATCTATTCTCGCTTTGATATGATTGGTTCTTACGGCGTTATTTTGTGCTGCTATTAGTGGAAATTCTGTTTCTCTCTTAAAGTTTCCTTTTCATAGCCATGTCCAGATTTTGCCATGTGAGGTGTTCTTTATTACTCGTTTAAAACTCCCATAGAGTTGGTTTTATTTTATCTACCTCCTTTAGAGTTTTTCACATCAGTATTAGCTGATGGTTTTTCACTGGAGTTTGAGTGACAGCAAGTCTCCTCAAGTCTCCAGAGCTCGTCTCAGGATTCTGACCGTTCTTAGCAATGCTCTCGTTTGGATAGTCTCTACCCTTCCGCCAACTTCCAAGTCTTCCAGGCCTTTTAGTTATTGTGCCTAACGCACCAACCACAATTGGCACAATCATTACCTTCAAGTTCCACAGCTTTTTCAATTCTCTAGCAAGGTCGAGGTACTTATCCTTCTTTTCACTTTCCTTCAGATTTATTCTGTGGTCCTCCGGGACAGAAAAGTTGACAATTTTGCAGATTCTCTTTTTTTTTTTTTTTTGTTGATTATTATGAGTTTATTATGTTAGAACCAGCGGCAGCTGCTGCTGCTGCTAGAATCACAGAAACAGCAGTAATAGTAGTAGTTGGTTATATAGTTTCGATCGTGAATTTTGGTATCTATGAGATTTAAGTACGTCACGCATATCTTATCAACAAAATCGACCCTGGTTATACAACTTTGCTACATAGAAAGTCATTTTTAGTGCAAATGAAATAAAAGAAATTTAATCAACAGAAGAATAAATGTGGAATTATGTTTTCAATAATTTTCAAAATCAAACTCTGTAGCAGAGATTTCGTCAAAGTAATAGGCACCTGGGCAGTACCCCTTGTAAAAGGGCAGTACTCTTCTTAAAATAAATAAGGGAGGACTTAAGACCAATGGACTAAAGCTCAAGAAAATTAATGAATTCGTACAAGTCTTTACATCTAAGATATTGCCACAGATATTATACATATATATAGAAAAAAGCGAAAGAGAAATCGTAAGCATTGAGGATTGTGTATATATCTAATACAAGAACTTGAGAAATACGCTGAAGAGAGCAAATAATGACTAATTGCAGCAGACAGTAACTGCAATGGCAACACAAGAACAAACAAATAAAATTATTTAAAAAAAACCCTGAAAAGTAGAAAAAGGCAGAAAATAACTGTATGGATACTCCTAGCGACAAACTAGCAAGATTGCACATTAGAAAACATGGTCATGACAAAAATAAATCCTCCAGAAAAAAAAAATGAATATCTGGATATCATCTCATCATCATCTTGTCATGCCATCTGCACGGATATCCCTGACCCTCTTGCCACCCGTCCGTATCGTTCATCGCTTCCAGCAGGTCCTCAGGCCTACACCCAGTAACCTCACGGAGTTGCTGTATGTAGGTTCGAGCTGGCCGCCCTGCTTTTGCACGGCCATGTGAAGGGTTCCATAGGGAGTACATCACTTATGAGTTCGTCCCTGCTTCTCCAGCAGTGTCCAGAATGTCTGGTTCGTCTAATTTGGATAGTTTTCGTGATGAGTGGTTGGTGGCCGTACAGCTGCTGCTTTGTGGGGTGTTGCCAGTAGGACTTATGCAATAAGGACCTTATAAAAAAGTAAAAATTGATAATAAATAGTAGAATAGCAAGTGTATGCAATGGGGAGACAGAGATGTGACATTTAATCACATAACTGATTGGAGACAGCAGGCACAGAATATATACAAAAATGGGCACGATTGAACGGGGGAAATAATAGGATTTGTGCTGGATATAAGAATTTGACCATATTAATAACTGGTGGATCAAAAAGCGAAAATAAAAGAGAGCGAAACGATAGTCACATACTTGTATCTTACCAGAGAACAAAAAAAAAAAGGTAAAAATGAAAATATGGAGCACGAGAAAATGATACCAAGTGTCGTTGATGCACTTTAAGTGATCTCTAAAAAAAATGAAAACCATAGAATAGAGACCATCCAGACAACAGAATTATTAAGATTGGTCAGAATACTGCAATGAGTCCTGAAGACCAGAGGAGATTTGCCGTTACTCAAACTAGAGTGAATGCCCACCAAATAGTGCTGGTATGAAAGATTAGCAAAGGATATAAAAATAATAATCAAAGGCTTGGAAAAGAGACAGGAGGAACTGGAGATCAGAAAAAAGAATCAAAACCATTTAATTCTGACACTGGTAAAATCAGAATTCCTAATAGAGTCTTGGACACATAAGGAAACTTGTTGTCACTTAAACTTCAGTAAAAAATCACAATAATGAAACCAGCACATCTTCAAGGAAACCAAAACAAGGCGGAAAAACGTAGCATGGATTCACTACAAAAAGATATTTAATATGGTTTCGCAAACGTGGATAACAGTGTCTAAAAAAGGTACACATGGTTGAGAAAAGGAAACCTCAAAAGAGAAAGTTAATCTCTTCTAAAAGCAGCAAAAATACCCGTAAGGACCAAATAGATTAAAGCGAAAATCGATAATATGTAACAAAATAGCATGTAAAAATTGTGTGCTGATAGAGACAAAACCATCAATTTCTTAATAGGCGAATGTAGCAAACGCATTAAGGGACTATAAGACTAGAGAAGACTGCGAGGGAAATGTCATCCATAGAGGATTTTTAGAAAAGTTGAAATTTGACCATTCTTTCAAATGATATATGCAAAAACAGAATCCATCGTTGAGAAAGAGGAGCACAACATTTTCTAGGATTTCGAGAAACCAACAGATCATCTAATCTCGTCAAAAAGATTCAACCTAGAGATAATTCGCAAAGCGCAAAAGCAGAGAACTTACCGTCTAGTGGATTTTTCAGTCCTGGTAGACCACAAAAAACAACACAAAGAAATGAAAAAAGAGAAACACAGACGTGTATTTTGCCAAAGAACTAAAAAAAAGTGTGAAACATAAGTGTGACTGAGATACCAATTGTAATTGGTGCATTTAGAATGGTCCCCAAATGATCGGAAAGAGAATTAGTGCTGTTAAAGTTTGGAGGAAGAATTAAGATCAGCCAGAATACAGCAGTGTTGAGATCGGCCGGTATACTGAGAATAGTAAAAAAAAAATGAAGAAACTTGCTGTCACTCAAACTCTAACGACCGCCCATCAGCAACCACACGTGGGAAAAATGTAAGATAGAATGACAACAACTACGAAACACAAATGGGAAAAAAACAACTCTATGGCCACTATAAACGACTAATAAACAACATCTCACACCAGAAAACCTGGACCTGGCTAAGAAAAGGAAACCTTAAGAGAGAAACAGAATCTCTCCTAATAGCAGCACAGGACAAAGCCATAAAAACCAACCATATCAAAGCGAGAATAGATAAGAAGCAACAAAATAGCAAATGTAGGCTATGCGGTGACAGAGACGAAACGATCAATCACACAATAAGCGAATACAGCAAATTAGCACAGAAGGAATATAAGGCGAGACACGACTGGGTTGGCAAGCTGATCAACTGGGAAATGTGCTTGAAATTTAAATTTGACCATACGAACAAATGGTATATGCACAAACCAGCTCCTGTCCTAAAAAATGACACACATAAACTCCTATGGGACTTTAACATACAAACGGATCACCTAATCCCGGCCAGAAGACCAGACCGTATAATAATCAACAAAAAGAAGAGAGTTTGCAAAATTGTCGACTTTGCTGTCCCAGCTGACCACGGAATAAATCTGAAGGAATGTGAAAAGAAAGATAAGTACCTCAACCTTGCTAGAGAATTGAAAAAATATGAAAGTGACGATTGTACGAATTTTTATTGGTGCTTTTGGCACAATAACTAAAGAATTATTAAAAGGCCTGGAGGACTTGGAAGTTGGCGGACGGGTAGAGACTATCCAAGTGGCCTCATTACTGAGAACGGCCAGAATACTGAGAAAAGTCCTGGGGACTTGAGGAGACTTGCTGTCACTCAAACCCCAGTAAAAAACCATATGCTAACACTGATGTGAAAAACTCTAAAGGAATACATAATAATACAAAAAAACGACTAATGACGAAAGGAACCAAGAAAAAAATCAGAACACTTGGAGAAAAAGAAACTTACAAACACTAGGGAATATTGGAAGCGAAAACCATTAAACAACCGAAGATGAAAGAAAAAATTTGTTTTAAAAAGACTATCTCAGAAGACCGTAAAAACCTACTCAAAAACTCACTATATAGCGAAAATCTCATCCATGAGATAAATACTTGGGATGTTCCCATTGTACTCGGGGCCATTCTTGAAGTGGAAGTGGGATGAACTTCCATCAATGGATCACAGGACAAGAAAACTATTGATGATGCATAAGATCTTACATCCGGCTGATGACATAGACAGACATACATGTCAAGAAAAGAAGGAGGAAGATAGCGTCAATACATCGATACAACGATTAAAAGACTACAGATCGCGAAAAAGCTAATTATAGCGATCACAATCAACACAAACAACACAAATATCAACAGAACTACAATAACTAGAAAACAAAAATTCGAAGAAAGGCAATTGTATGGATTTTTCAATTGACAAACAAGCGAAATCTTACACGTGGAGATTTAGACATGGCTAAGAAAGGCAAAGCTCCAGCACAGCTGGAACCTCACCATTAGATTGTTTAGTTTCATTTCAAGGACACTCATGAGGGGGGGGTCTTACCTCTCTGCACAGGTGCAGTCAGTGTCTTTTACAGCCCGAGCCGACTGGGCAATATGATAAGTGAATGCGGAAAATTAGCACAAAAAGAATATAAGACTAGACACGACTGGGTGGGGGAACGTTATCCACTAGGAATTGTGCAAGAAATCAAAATTTGACCATACGAACAAGTGGTTTTTTGCACAGCCCAGAATCTGTCCTGGAGAATGAGACGCACAAAGTTCTCTGGGATTATGAGATAAAAACATATAATCTAAATTCGGCATAAAGACCAAACCTAATGACAGTCACGAAAAGAAGAGAGAACTTGGCGAATAGCGAACTTTGCCGTCCTGGCAGACCACAGGGTAAAATTGAAAGAAAGCAAAAAGGGAACATAAGTACCTAGACCTTGATAGAAAACGAAAAACGAGGTGGTGCCCATGTAATGGTTATCGTCGTAGGAAATGGACACGATGGCACAAGTTCAAATCCTGGACGGGACTGATTGCATTTCACATAGCACTAATACCCTTGGGAAAGGTATGAAACCAATTATTCTCCCTCCTGCTATGGTTAAATAGTAGGGCAGACTAGGTTCTTCAGTCTTAGTGAGGCAACTACTCTAGGAGAAGGAAAACTCTAATTTCAAAACTGTTAAACTTCGCTTAGAAATTGATCTTGTATCATATCTCGCCCGAGTGGAGGGGTTGGTAAATATGGACAGAGAACGAAAAAACGTATGGAACATGAAAGTGATAGCGATACCAATCGTAAATGGAGCACTTGTAACAATTTCTAAATGATTGGTAAAATTACTGGAAGACAGGGGAGACCATCCCGACTACTGCATTATAAAGATCGGCCAGAATACTAAGAGAAGTGCCAGAGACTTTAGGAGGCTTGCTGTCACTTAAACTCCAGTGTAAAAGAGTATGATATTAATATATTGATGTTTGTGTGTGTGTGTGTGTGTGTGGACGTAACTTCCTCCAACTTGAACCGATTTTTTCTAGGAATCACAACTTATTCCCATAAAATCTGTTTATGGACAAATGAAATGTCATCAATATGCTCTCATGTACAGCAGTACATAAAGCCTCTTAATTGGAAATTTCTAAATACTTGATGAAGTACACATACTCATATACGCAAACTTCTATCTTTGAATTTTAACGTTTTAAGCAATAAGCTTGTAATGTTAAGGAACAGACAGAGAAAGGGACCCAAAATACTTATGAATATGTTCATGATCTAATACTTTTATCTATCTATTTATTTGTCTATCTGGCAAACTTCTTTGTGTACATTTAATGTACCCACAAAAGTTTATAATTGTGTATATATATATATATATATATATATATATATATATATATATATATATATATATATATATATATATATATATTTGTGTGTCTCTGTGTGTCTCTGTGTGTTTAACTCAAACTAAGTTTTGACATCGCTTTAGTGATATTTTTTTATTATCATTGCTGTTGTTAAAATGACATTGTTTATATTATTGCATTCAATGTTTATGTCTAATCTACTTTGTTTTTTTTTTCCATTTAATATATTTAGAAAGATTCAGCGGCACAGTTTTTGAATAATGTTCAGAATGAAAAAAAGAATAAGTGAACAAGATAAAATTTACTCCCTTCTGACGTAAACAAGAAAACAGTTTTTGCTTTAAACATATTTTTTGCCTATTTCAAGATATGCTTTCAATTTGTGTTTCATGAGGGAAATATTTTTTTGACGTAAGTAATTCCTGTTCATATCAGAAAGAAAGTGGAGAATGCGTAACATTGGTGCAAATACGAAAGTAGTCAAATACAAGAAAAAATATGAAAGTATATCGAAAGAAAAACTTCGGAAGAAAAAAAAAGAAGGAATGACGGAAGATATATATATATATATATATATATATATATATATATAGAGAGAGAGAGAGAGAGAGAGAGAGAGAGAGAGAGAGAGAGAGGAGCAGAATTAAAAGAAAGATTTTTAAAAAATGGAGATAAAAAACATGTTTTAGAAAGAGGTAGAAAAGCAGATGCCAAATATCAAAAAAAGATAACTTAAAAGAGGATGCTGAATATGAGACGGAAAAAGAAGAAACAATGTTTAGAAGTTTACTAAAATGAACGTGGAAAAATGAAAGTCTAATAGTGAAAAGTAAATAAAAAGACTTATGGGTTGGTGCTAGAGAAGAGGGAGAGATTATCGAATTAAAAGTACTATTAAGAAATGGCCATTGGATAAAAGGGAGACGAAAAAATTAACAAAGAATAAACTGAATAAGGTAACCTGCCTCGTGACTGTAAATATTCATACACCCAAACAGAGAGTAGCTGAGGCTTAAAGCCAGGATTCATGTTGGATTTCAGATGCTGATCATATAGTGGGGCCAACAGGCAATTCGAACTTGGAAGTAGTCTTTTTCTGACCCACCTTTTGATTGTTTGTAGTGTGAAGCTAGAATTGACAAATTTCACGTAAATGTTTAAAAAAAAACGTAAAATAGACATAGAAAAATGTAAAATATAATATAATGAGTCATTTTAGACTACAGAGATTTTTAGAAGGAGACGTGAATGATGAGGTTGAAAGAGAGAGTAGGAAAGAGAGATAGCCGTGATAGATAGAGGAAGCTAGACAAGTACCAAAAGAAAGAAAGAAAGAAAAAGTGTCGGTAAAAGCAGTGACCCATCGTGAGATCGTCTGAATTTGAGAAAGAAATAACTCGAAGAATGGTGGGGGCACTCAGAACAGTCTAAAGGCAAAAAAAAAAATAAACATTCATACTGAAAGCGAGAGCGAGAGAGAGATAGAGAGAGAGAGAGAGAGAGAGAGAGAGAGAGAGAGAGAGAGAGATACAGACAGACAGACAGACAGACATATAGAGTAGTATTAATATAATGCTAATCAGGAAATAGAGACTGATAAACAAGTAAAGACTGAAGATGAAAGAGAGGTAGCCCTAAATGATAGAAAAATATAGACAGAAAGAAGAATAAGAGAAAATCAAAAACAGAAAGAGAAACCTGAGGTTTACAAAATATCTCTAAACGGGTTGAAATGCCATAGTCAATCTTACCTTATAAGTTCGGAACTTCTCTCTTTAAATCAAGTTATAAGAATTATGGTCTATAGTGAACGTGATTAAATAATTTAGAAATATAATTCTAGTTGATCTTTTTTGTATAAGTTGTGGATTTCTAGTCCCTGGTATCTATGACATAACGCGTAAGAATATGGTTGGAAAGAATTTTTTGAAATCCCTTTTGTTTAAACTGGTTATTTTGTTCGTCAATCGGCGATATTGAAGTTCCACACGTAAATGCAATTTTGAACAAATATCTATTTGTAAACGAAGAAAATAAGAGGCGACAGAAAAAATCTGTCTTATTCCAAATCCATTACAATTGAGGATCTAATTTCAATAAGAAATATCTTGAAATTAATATACTAATGGAAAATAAAATTACAACACTCTGAATACGCGTTTCAATTTACGCAAGATTAAATGTGCGCGTAATATAGCTGGATTTCAGTTAATGATCACATAAATAGGTTATGAAATAACGAGTGTAGTGTATGTATGCGAGAGTACAAGAATATGTAAATGCCCTAGGAGTATATACGCTGATCTAATATGGGATCAGAATACTGATTGTCTATAGTGAAGGCTTATTTAGCATCACGATGATCGTCGTATGAGATGGAATCAGAGACTCGACTGCAAATCCGGGATGAGACTTTGTTTCATTTCGGAAAATCATGAAACCATCTCTTCTTCCCAAGAAATGGGTAAATAGTTGGATAGACTAAGTTCTTTAGCTTTGGTTAAATCCAAATTTACCAACCCCTCCGGTCTGGCAGGATATTACACAAGGTCAATTTTTAATCGAAGTTTAACAGTTTTGAAATCAGAGTTTTCTTTCTCCTAGACTAGTTGCCTCACCAAGACTGAAGAACCTAGTCTGCCCTACTATTTAAACATGGTTAAATAGTAGGGCAGACTGAAGAAGAACCTAGTCTGCCCTACTATTTAACCATAGCAGAAGGGAGAATAATTGGTTTCATACCTTTCCCAAGGGTATTAGTGCTATGTGAAATGCAATCAGTCTCGTCCAGGATTTGAACTTGTGTCGCCGTGTCCATTTCCTACAACGATAACCATTACACCATGGGCACCTCCTTGTTTTTCGTTTTCTGTCAAGGTCTAAGTACTTATGTTCCCTTTTTGCTCTCTTTCAATTTTACCCTGTGGTTTGCCGGGACGGCAAAGTTAGCTATTCGCCAAGTTCTCTCTTCTTTTCGTGACTGTCATTAGGTTTGGTCTTTATGCCGAATTTAGATGATATGTTTTTATCTCAAAATCCCAGAGAACTTTGTGCGTATCATTCTCCAGGACAGATTCTGGGCTGTGCATAAACCACTTGTTCGTATGGTCAATTTTTGATTTCTTGCACAATTCCTAGTGGATAATGTTCCCCCACCCAGTCGTGTCTAGTCTTATATTATTTTTGCGCTAATTTGCCGCATTCACTTATCATATTGCCCAGTCGCCTGGGGCTGTAGAAGACACTGACTGTACCTGTGCAGAGGGGTAAGACCCCGCCCAACAAGTGTCCTTGAAATGACACTAAACAATCTGATGGTGAGGTTCCAGCAGTGCTGGAGCTTTGCCTTTCTTAGACATGTCTAAATCTTCACGTGTGAGATTTCGCTAGTTTGTCAATTGAAATATGCAATCAGTCTCGTCGAGGATTTGAACTTGTGTTGCAGTATCCATTTCCTACGACGATTACCATTGCACCACGGCCACCTCCGGTTAGCTTCTGTTAAATAACTCCTCTAGAAAAAGAAACAGTCTGCATTAAAACCTAGTTTACTTGGTTAAAACAATGACCATGCGTAACATCCTGCCTCTGGCGGAAAGGTTGGAAAACTCGTTTACTTTTAAACAATTTGAAACATTCAATGTATTATGATTGTATTTTCAGTTGATCTATAGAACTTTTCAACGTCCGTTGGGTGTGTTTTATGACGTATCAATCATCATCATCATCATCATGTCGTGCAGCCAGCACGGATATCCCTGACCCTCTCTCGCAACTTCTCCCTATCATTCATCGCCTCTGGTAGGTCTTCAGGGTTACATCCTGTGTCCTCACATAGTTGCTGTAAGTTCAAGCTGGTCGTTCTGTTTTTTCTTGGCCATATGTGGGGGTCCATAGGAGTACATCACTTATGAGCTCTTCCTTGCTTCTCCAGCAGTGTCCTGCGTGTCTGGTTCGTCTAACTTGTATAGTTTTCGTGATGGGAGGCAAGTGGCCGTATAGTTGGTGTCTCGTGGGGTGTTGCCGCCAGGACTTGTTCAATATTGCTCTCAACATTCTTGTGTAGTTGCCGTCTAGCTTTTTCTTCGGCCGTTTAGTTAGCGTCCATTTGTAGGTTATCTTATGCACAATCCTGTTCATACATATATATTTACTATGGGATTTGTTAACGAATATTTTTATCATTTAGGGTTTTCGGACAATTGTCTTGATCTTTATAGTTATTTTCACAACGTTTTGGCCGATATGTCCTCCGGCCTTCTTCAGGTGTTTTTCGAACTCGGGAACCTTCACGGAACTTCGAACTAAGTCCTTTATTGAATGCACGGGGTTCACCTGTTCTAATTCCGTTATCCACAACCGGGTACAACCTCCAGATGATTGTCTCCTTAGAATCATAGGGAACCAATGCCTATAACCGTTACGCCATGTAACTGTTTTTAAACAAACCAGGGCTCAGTTGTTAACAACCTGTTAAAATCGTTTCAAGAAGGGATCTCTAATACTAATAGTTCTATCTGCACACAGTTAAGTAGTTTCAAGCATTGATATTTAATAGTAATTTCTCGGCAGCAATATCTCATCTACTGAAGCAATGTCTGCATACACACAGGGAAGGTGCGAACGACTATTAACGGGAGGTGCCCATTGTGTAATGGTTATCGTCGGAACGAATGGGCACGGTGACACGAGATCAAATCCTGGACGAGACTGATGGCATTTCATATAACATTAATACCTTTGGGAAAGGTATGAATCCAGTTATTCTCCCCTTAGCTATGGGTAAAATGTAGGCAGACTGATTTCTTTAGGCTTAGGGAAGTAAGTAGTCTGGTCGAAGGAAAACTCTGAATTCAAACCCGTAAAACTTCGCTTAAAAATTGACCTTCTGTCATATCCTACCCGAGCGGAGGGGTTTGGTAAACATGGGTATTTAATAGCAACAATTCAATTCAATATCAGATATTTATTATCTCAAAGTTAAAAAGGTTTGAAGTATAGTAAATGACTAAATACTTTAATTTGACCCTCAGAATGAACACTTCCAAGTACTCTCACAACTCTTCACAGAGATCCTGGGAGCAATGGCAATGAAAGAGTACTCCATATTCTAGAAACTCATCATCGGATTGTTTTGTGTCATATTAAGAATACTCGTTGAGGAGGAAGGCTCTTACCCCTCAGCAGATAAACAAAATCGCAATCTTCAGCAGCCCTAAACAGATGGACTGTACTTTGATTGCTGAGTCGCTATACATATTTGTTGACTACAATGTGACATTTTATTTGGTCAGATTAAGTTGACCCAAAGTCACTCTCATGAAGCCCTCTGAAGGATTAGAATTCGTTGCATTATCAAATTGGTGTGCGATACCAGTTTGCTCTATAGTATTGGCCCGCAAATGTTGTTTTTGAAAAAATCAAAAACAAATTCATGGACGGAATATTAATTCCTAACTTATTTTGCTTTTCTGTTGTTTACGTTTTCTGCATTTCTATTGGCTACTAAACATTCTCTGTGGTGGTTCTGCATCACCAAAATGCTCATATTTCTGTCTTAATTCTCTTCACGATTGTTGGTAAAATCTTCGTTGCTTTCACACATTATTGTTTGCATAATGAAGAAGTCACTGGTGTTGAAAAAACAAACAATGCAGAACACGATGCGTATTTTATGAGGTAAGTATATTTTTCCTTTTATAAAAATATTAAACAAACTTATTTATTTTGAAAGAAATTCAAAATTCAATAAGGAAGTAAAGTTGAGGGCGACCAGAAAGCTCCCTTTTCCATAGCTATTGCATCAAGGTGTAGGAAAGGGCGCTACTCCTTTCCCTGGATTGCTCCACTTTACCCTTGATACGTACCTTATACTCCTGAGTGTTAAGCAAGGAGGTATCAAGTACCATTTTGAAAGTCTTTGGTATGAACCGACCTGGGATTTGCGAACATTCTACCCACTAGGCCTCTAAAATTAAACGTTAATAAGGGACTTGTAATAACCGAACTTTCAAATTGTCAAAACAAAACGTTAGCAGGCTTTCAAGGACATTGGAGTTTGTTGGTTATTTGCTTCATGAAAAATCATTGAGATTCCGATTTAACTCTCACTCACCTTTTGGTGTTCAAAGATCAAATCTGGTTTTCGGATGGCTTTATCAGACATTTGATCTTTGTTTCGGTTAATGTAGAAAGGGATACAACCCATATGACGTGTAAGCTGGATTATTTGTTAATCAAACCCCTATGTTGTAGTTTGATTTGATTCGTGAAAGGGATACTCTTCCCAAAACCGTGAATCAGTGCATTTGATAGGGTGACCACTCAAAGCGTTGTGGAATAGTCAGATGTGATCTATAGTTGGTTTGTCAATCGGTAATGTTTGTTTCCAGAGAAATCTTCAATTAAAATACATGTTTTTTGAGTTTAAGAAAAAAAGATATCTGATGTCCTTACCGAAGACAGAAGAATAAGAAAAGAAATCTCTTTAAACACTAAAGCTTCTCCAGGAAAAGCCTTACTCTCCCAAAAATGAGTCATGTAGAAAGACTACATAAGGCGGATACCTCATTTGTCTCTCTCTAAAACACAACAAAAACCAATGCAATTTCCATATGTAAATATTGTGTTACACCATTGTGCTTTACTAAATAGTTATTACTTGTTAACGGATAGTTTTTTCTTCTTCTTTTATTTAAGTTGCCAACATCCAGACAACTTGACCAACCAACCACTACGACTGCACGGTGTTCCGGATAGATTGTGTCATACCCTTTTTTTGATTTTTCAAACAAAGAGAAAGGTGATAAACAAGCTAGCCAGAAACGAATGTAGTAGTCACCGAACTAAGATCACAATCAAGTAGCATGTCAAGCATAGAACCACAACATTGCTGCACTTTCTTTCTCTATCTCTTGAGTCTGTATTTGCTACCAAATGTATTTTGCTTTATTTCTGCTACAAGTAAATTATTAAAGGATTACAGGTTGCATAGGTCTCCATGTCAACGCTGGCAAAACAGAATACATGGGCTTTAATCAAAGAGGTGACATCTCCATGCTAAACAGTGGTCCTCTGAAACTAGAAAACAATTTCACCAACACCGGAAGCATAGTCACATCAACCGAGAATGACATCGACACGCGACTAGCAAAGGCATGGACAGCTACGATAGTCTATAGGTCATATGGAAGTCAGAATTGAACAATAAAATAAAATACAGTTTTTTTCCAAGCAGAGGTAGTGTCAATACAATATGGATGCACTACATGGGCACAGCCAAAACGTGTGGAGAAAAAGGTTGACGGCAATTACACAATAACATTGCGAGCTGTATCGAACACGTCCTGGAGGCAACACCCCACAAAACATCAGCTGTACGGCTAACTACTACCCATCACGAAAAGTATCCAAATAAGATAAACCAGACATTGGTGGTGAAGTAAGAACTAACTCATAAGCTCTGTACTTCAGTGGACCTCTTCACGTAGACGAGCAAAGGTTCGACGCCCAGCTAGAACCTACATACAACTCTGGGCCGATACAGGATGTAGCCTGAGAGACCTTCCGGGAGTGATGGACAATAGAGACGGGTGGCGAGAGAGGGTCAGGGAGATCCGTGCTAGCAGCGTGACATGATGAAGATGATTATTTACGTATACATCGGAATATCTCTCTGAGATCACAATATCTGTGTTCTTAGAAAAGAATCACAGCGTAGAACCTTGATCTTCTGGATGGAACCCAGCTGTTATGATGTCTCCAATTTGAAAAAGTAAGGCAAGTAGGGTCTAGGAAATTTAAACCTAAGGCAACATTTTCTCATTGCCCTATATCAGGAGAGTAAGTGTAGTCTGGTGATTTTTGAACTCCAATCATGATGACCTAATTATTATTTTTTTAACTCCCTTGACCCCGTGCTGGGTTAGAAATTAATTGACTGTACGTTATTTTATACGTCTTAAAGGAGGTAAATATAAATTTTATCTGTGTACTGGTCATGTGGTCTGTGAAATACGTTACACACTCAATATAAAAGGATTCACACATACATATTTACATAATGGCGCTTGTGGTTATCGTTGTAGGAAATGGATAAGTGTAACCGAATTGGAATATTGGATGAGGCAGTTTATATTTCCCATACCGGTCATAGCGTTGAGAAAAGTAGAAGTAATTCTTCTTCCTCCTGCTATGAGTCAATAGCAGGGTAAAGTGGTCTTCTTAGCTTTGGTATAACAATCAGTCTAGGAAGAGGAAAACTCTAAATTCGAACCAGTTAAACTCGGCTGAAAATTTGACATTGTTGTGATATCCTGCTTGTGTGGAGGGATTGGATAAATACATTCGTAGAGATACCTCTGTGTATCAGAGTATTTATTTACTCAAAATATCTGCCATGAGCAAGAAGTGACAAAAGGTCAGTTTTAAGCGGAGTTACTAATCTGGATTAAGAGTTTTTCCTCTTTCAAGACCGATCGTTCGACAAAAGTTTAAGAACTCAGTCCAATATACTATTTATCCATAGCAGAAATGATTATAAAACGAATTAGTATTGTTTGATATGAAAAAAGCTTCAGTCAGGATTTGAACTTGGTCTATTTTCAACTACAATAACCTTTACGACATGAGAGTATCAGTGTTTGTATGTATGTATGTATGTATGTATGTGTATACGTGTCACTATAGGTGGCTAACAGTATATCATGTGTGTAACATTTGCCTGATGACATAAACACTGGATTGATACAACATGCACAGCCATGTACTTACTCATCCATCCAAGTACACACAGGGATACAAAACCACACACACACACACACACACACACACACACACACACACACACACACACATATATATATATATATATATATATATATATATATTATGGCCTCAGTCAGTTTTGCAAGACGCTGGATCTGATCGCAGAGGTATGTGCAAGATCGCATAGAAGACAAGCAGTTGCTTTGGCAGCACGTCTTCCATATTCATCATACAGACGTTTGTCCAAAGGCAAGATGTGATACAACTTGAATTCCACCTCAGAACTTTATGGAACGAGGCTGAACAAAATGTCGGAATGCTTAATGAACTCCAGTTTCTGTTTATCAGCCTCCCACTGACAGAACGTGCACCGGCACGTTAATAGACATTTTTAATTCACTGTTTTCTTTTATATCTCTATAAAAGATGGTTCAAT
The DNA here is from genome assembly GCA_963585895.1 of Sepioteuthis lessoniana. Classification (NCBI taxonomy): domain Eukaryota; kingdom Metazoa; phylum Mollusca; class Cephalopoda; order Myopsida; family Loliginidae; genus Sepioteuthis; species Sepioteuthis lessoniana. The sequence continues at coordinate 6,229,966 of OY757922.1, read as the reverse complement.
TGATGGCAGTAAATGTGATTTTATCAAAAATACGTAAAAACTATTTTTCAAAAATTAAATTTCGAGACTAAAAGATTCAGACTTAACGAAACTTTTCAGAATATACTAACTGGAATTCTGAATTTGTCTGTATCCACTCACTTTACACCTAATTTTATGTATTTAATCAACGTTTGACAAGTGATGTTAGTTTCGTGGTTCATGGCACAGGATGCATTTAATTTCATGCCGGGTATTAGAAGTTACCCTTTGCCTTTTTTTATTTAATAATGTATCCTATTAATAAATTACGCAGTCGGTTGGGGCTGTAGAATACACCGACTGCTTTTCTGAGCAAGGGTAAGATCCCCACCAACGAGTGTCCTGGATATAACACTAAACAATTTGATAATGAGGTTCCAGAAATGCTGAAGCTTTGGGGAATGTGGATTACCCCTTCATTGTCATCGCTCCCAGGTCCACTCTGGCCCGGAGTGGTAGCACCTGATAAGGGTCCTATCTATGAGTTAAATAGAAATAAACCATACTTTCTATACTATACTGATTTTTGCATTTAAAATGCGTATTTATGCTGAACTGAATTGCTCGAAATACAACTTTTTGACGTTTAAACTGTGTACTTATGCTAAACTGAATTATCTGAAATAAAACTGTTTTGACATTTAACCCTGTGTATTGCCCAGTCGACTGGGGCTGATAATACACCGACTGCACCTATGCCGAGGGGTAAGACCCCCACCAGCAAGTATCCTGGGTGTGACACTAAAGAATCTGATGGTGAGCTTCCAATGATGCTGGGGATTTGGGGAATGCGGAGCATCCCTTCATTGCCATTACTCACAGTTCCACTCTGGCTCGGAGTAGTAGCACCTGATAAGGGCCCTATCTATGGTTTAAATAGAACTACTTATGCTAAACTGAATTGTTAGAATTGGAACTGTTTGACTAAACTGAATAGCTTAAAATAGAAAAAAAATTTGACAATTAAACGGCACTTACATTTAAACTGCGTGATTGTACTCAACTGAATTATCAGAAATGGAACTGTTTGTGACATCAAAAGTATACTGACTCGCTATACAGAGAACTGTTTTGACAGTTTGAATGTACTTATAATAAACTGAATTAGCTGAATTAGAACCGTTTGAATAAACAGAGTAGTTTGAAATAGAAATGTTTTAACAGTTAAACTGTGTACTCCAGATAAATTGAATTGTTTGAAATAGAACTGATTATTTGCATAAAAATGGATTTGGCGTTAGACAAAGGCTAATATGCCATGAAATCAGCCAACCAACCGACCAACTATTCATAAAAATCCTCTATTCTTTTTCTTCTCAGCATAGTAAGCATTCTTGTTGAGCTTTCATTCTAACCATATTTCTTTTTTTACCTTATCATTGGTATACTACTAGTCTCCCTTTTCTTTTACCAGGCCTAGTCTCTCACTATTACTGTACTTCTCCCTAGAAAAGGAATCTTTTAGATTGTAAAAAGAATCGCTTCAATAGACTCTCCGTAGCTCCAATGTATACTAAGATTTACGGTTGGCTTGGAAATCATGTTTTCTGTTAAGCATGTTTCGTCTAGAGTTTAGTGTAAAGTTGAGGGCGTCTCAAAGAAAGTTGGCAAAGATGAAGAAACAAAGTGAGGAGATGATGACAAAGGGGATTTTCTTTAGTGCAGAAAGTAAAAGTCTGACACGTGGTCACAGGAAAATACCACTCACTTAATGATCGATGTTACGACATCCCTTTTGACTGTTCTCAACAACAGGATGACAAGAAAACTTATTTTTCACTAGATCAAGGAAAAAGTTATTTTTGAAAAATTGTAGCCCATCGGCAATTTTGTCGGGTGCAGTTCTGTCATGCCACCAAAATCTATGCCATTTTTATCACTTTTTCTACAACTAACTGACTTTTTTCAAAAATGTATAAAACTCGTGTGCGACCGTCTCACGCGCCTACAACGAGAAGTTCTCGTGGATTAGTCTCTGTTATCAGTCACACAACGGGCATCCGAGTCTCTGGCGGTGGAAGATGCCAATTGTATTATAGCTGTCACATTTGATTCTATATATATTGGTTCAACATTGGGTGATGATAGTCTTATCATCTTTATTTTGTGTTTTATTCTAATAGTAACTCGTTAAAAAAGATTTCTTTGTAGCTAAAACCTCACTGATTGTGCTTCTTGTAACTCTTTTATATTATCCATTATTTCTGGAGAATCGATTACAAATTAAATTGCTAAGAATTAATTGTACTTGTCTTTACAGATCTAGTTGTTTTTCCATTTGTATCGACCATAAAATTCATTGATTTCCATTAACCACTATTTGTTAATGGCGGTTCTTGTCTATTTTCTCGTAACTGAAACTGTTTTTGCTCGAATTGGTAGAGAGCATAACACATAGATTTGAGGATAGGTTTGAAAGTACGGTTAGAAAATTGATTGATATATACAAGGGATTGTTTGTTTTCTTTATGGACGATATATATTATTAACAAAACCGAAAAACTTCTAAAAGTTATATTAATTCCATGCGGGACTTTTCAAACATTTTTGACTGTTTTACATTGAAGTCTATTATCTCAGTAATGTTGCGATCTGAATAGCAGCAATTTTTCCTCTAATTTCCAGATCGGCCAGTCCATTATTCTCTCTTTGTGAGGTTTTTACATCATCAACTGGGAGTCTTTCACTGGAGTCTGAGTGATAGCAAGTCTCCTCAGATCTCTTGGACGATTCTCAGTATTCTAGCCGATGTCATCATTGCAATAGTCTAGATGATCTCGATTTTTCCTCTGATTTCCGATTCTTCCCCGTCCTCTTTTTAAAACTTTGGGGACTATTCTTAGCGCACCAACTACAATTGGTATCACTGTTATCCCCATGTTACACAGCCTGTTCAGTTCTCTAGCTTGGTCCAAGTATTTATCTATTTTTTCGATTCCTTGGCAACACCCCACAAAGCACCAAATATACGGCCACCTGCCTCCAATCACAAAAACTATCCAGACATGAGGGACACTGCTGGAGAAGCAGAGACGAACTCATAAGTGATATACTCCTCTGGACCCCCACATATGGCCGAGCAAAAGCAGGACGACCAGCTAGAACATGCATATAGCAGCTCTGTGAGGGTACGGGATGTGACCCAGAAGACCTGTCAGAGGCGATGACTGATAGGGAAAAGTGGCGAGATAGGGTCAGGGATATCCGTGCTAGTGACATGACATGATGATGATGATGATGATTTTCCTTATTTACCCAACCTCTCCACTCGGGCAAGATATGACACAAGGTCAATTTTCAAGCGGAATTTAATAGATTTGAATCCAGAGTTTTCCTTCTCCTAGACTAGTTGCATCACCAAGGCAGAAGAACCCGGAGTGTCCTACTATTTACCCGTAGGTGGAGGGAGAATAATTGGATTCATACCTTTCCCAGGGGTATTAGTGGTATGTGAAATGCAATTAGCTTGGTCCGGGATTTGAACTCGATTCCTTTAATTTTCACCCTGTAATCTGCAGGAGTGGCAAAATCCATTAGATGACAAATTTATATTTTTAGAATAAGTACCACTAGATTTCCTGGGATTAATGATCTCTTTCTATCTCAAAATCCAAGAGAATTTTCAGCGTCTCGTTCTCTTGAAGGGATTCTGGTATATGCATATGCCATTTGTTAGTATGATCAGGTTTCAGTTTCTTGTACAATTCCCAGTAGATACCTTTCTCAACAAGTTGTGCCTAGTCTTGTACTCCTTTTGTGCAAGTTTGCTGTATTCACTCACTATTAAATAAGTCGTATCAAGTCTTTTTCTATGTAACCTACACTTGTATTTCTGTTGTGTATTATTATCATTTGTATAAATTCCCAATTGCTCCTCACATAAAAAGATTTACCGATTTTAAATTCGTTGTGATTTTAAATTGGAATCAATGCTCTTTAAAAAGCCTGATTTTTTTCTGTAACAATCAGCTTCTCTATTTTTATATTTTCTCAGTACTCTGAATATATCATCCCTGTAAGTGGCGATATCTTACTTTTCAATCATACGATTAAATTCTGATTGGAAGCAGATTCCCAATAATTCGTAGATATTAGCTATCTTTCTTCATAATGAAACCTTCCCTTTTCACCCACATTAATCCCTTTGTTGGTGTGCTTTATGATTTGATTTCTTCTTTGATTAATTTATATATTTACCAAAAACAATCCACCACTAGTGGGATGAAATAGAGTGAAGTTGGTTTCAATTCAGCTTCCCTTCAGGAATATTTTGTAATAAGATTAAACAGTCGTGTCTCTGCAATTATTTACCGATAGCTGAAGGAAGAAGATATAGATTTATGCCTTCCAAAAGGGTATCAGCATAATGGTTAAACGCATATTTGACCAGGATTTGAAATTGGGCCGTTGAATACAGTTCGTACGACGATAACCGTTACGCTATTTGTACCACCTTCTTTTTGCATAACAAAATTTTTTACCATTGTCATTACTTTGACAAGTGTTACTTCATTAATAGAGTGGTAAGATCATTTGTATCAAACTGAAAATAAAACACGCAATTTACTTTTTCTGATGTGTCGCTTATTAAGGATTAACTTTAAAAATTTCTCTTAACGTTAATGTGTGTTAACATTATCATGTCCTTTTCGGAGAAAACTATTTCTGCTTGTTGGGGAATTTTTCTTTTGTTTTAAAACGATATTTCTGATTTCAAGTTACATCAGTATATATAACCGTTTTTGTTCGAATTATTTTAAAGATTTTTTCGACATTTGTAAGAAAATTGATTTTATAACTCTTTATGTCTGTTATGAGAATATTGCTTTAGAAGTGATCAAAACTTATGTTATCGATGTTTGTAAATTTTTGGCTTTACCAAAGTTTTTTTAAAGAGTGCTCTACTGCTAAAAGACAAGGTATTATTATTAGTGGTAAAATGAACTGCAGTTATTATCTAGTAAAAATATATTGACGTGAAGTGTTTGTTCACAAAGTTCTAAGCCTCACCAGAAAGAGGTGTCAAAGTTGAACATTTTTGTTATGACAACACGCAATAACTTCTTAAAAAAACAAGAAAAACATTTTTGTTTTAATTCCTATGCAAATAAGACTCTTATAAAAAAAAGAAACGTGTAACAGATGTAAAAGTGGTTTGGTTTAGTTTGGTTTCATGGCACATCAACCATTGTAGGTCATTTAATGCCAAATATATTTTATACATATATATTAGATATATGATTAGTATTTTTTAAACGAACCTGGGCACATTTTTTCATACAGTTAAATAGCTTCACTTATTTCTATCTAATACGTGTACACAGTTAAATTTAAAAACAGTTCTATTTCAAACAATTCAATTAATCATGATTACTCAGTTTAAATTCCAAACAGTTCAATTTGACCCATAGTTAGGATCATATCAGGTACAACCACTCCAGGCCAGAATGGACCAGGGAATTATGGCATTGAAGGCGTACCCCATATTTCCCAAGTCTCCAGTATTACTGGAGAGTCACCATCGGATTGTTTAGTCTCAGATGCAGGACACTCCTCGGGGGAGTCTTAACCTCAGCCGAGAGGTAGTCGGTGTTTTTCTACCGCCGCAACCGTCAATGCAACTGAAAAAATAGACAAAAACAGAGACCCAGGCAGTCATAAAGTATCTGTAAAAGAAAAGTGCGCGCAGAGCACTCCCCCTTTGAATGTAAATGTGGAGAAGGGGGCTACTAAATTCAAACAGGGCTGGAACAACACAGGAGATTGTAGCGTTGTTGCCGTAGGTTAAGCATTAAAGTGACATATGTAATGTTCCCAGTTTCATATGGTAATAAAACAGCTGAAGTAATGTCGGTGACACTAATACGATGTATGATGCATGACTGCCGTACTACTTGTACTGTAGTAGCCACGAAAAAAGTGGCTGTTTGCTTCGTGGTCAGGGAAATGTGTGTTACATTGTTAGCGCTGGACTACAATATCGGGGAGAGGAGAACAAAATACCTAAAACTCTGCCCGACTCTTTTCTGCGAAAGCTAGTTGAAGTCACGCTTGTTTCTTCTTTTCCTGAGAAGCAAACATAATTCCGGCTTCTCCCTGGATAAAAAATATATTTGACTTGACAAATTAATCTAATTGCCACAAGCACAAACTGTTTAAGGTTTTGGTACAGCTATTTATTATTTTGATTGTGAAGTGGGAGAGAGAGTGAGAGATAGAGACAGAGACAGAGACTGAGAGATTCTTTGATCCTTGGTTAGAATCTAATCGGCAACAACAAAATCTACTCGCTGCTGACGATATTCCTTCTGACTCGGCAATTCCCTGACGACTTATCTTGCCTTCTATCTGTCTGTCTCTCTCAACCTAAATCAGCTAAGAAAGGCTTTTCTTTAGAATCATTTTCTTTAATCATTAAATCAGTCTTCTATTTCCCTAGTATAATATACAGCTCCACTCCGTCTTACGTTGACAGCTAATTAGTTACGTATTTATTTATCAGTGATCCATAATTCTGAAAAGTAATTTTAATGTTTCAACATTTTTGGATCAAAAGAAACGGAATAAAAAAGGTGGTCAGATATAACGTCAAATTTACCCTAAATTCAAAACTTAATTAATCCCGATTCTTATTTGCAAATGGTTAAAACAGACTATCAATGCGTTTACACTCTTCTAAAGAAAACATTCAACAATTTTACTGAATTTTAATACAGCTAAACCTACTGTTTATATTTTTTGTTGCAGGGTTTTAATATCCTTTCAAATCTCCCATTGTAACAACATGATCTTCGGCCAGGTCGTCCAAAAATATCAAAAACTGATGAAGACTATGATGCCATTCATCGTATAGTTTTAGATGAAATACGTTTTACAACCCAGCTGATAGCTAAGTCCATATACATTAGTTCTTCTTCGGTCCTTACTGTTTTAACTCTGATCTTGGGGATGAATAAGCCGTCTGCAAGATCAGCCCTAAGTATGCTGAAAAGCTTGAAATTTCCACGACATTTCTGACTCACTTCCAAGCTGACATTACCAATTTCCACCACAGATAAGTAACGCAAGATGAAACTTGCATTCACCTATTTGAACCCGAATCAAAGATTGAAAGCAGTGAAAACACTCTGATTCTCTTCGCCACACCGTAGAAGTTCAAGCCTGCAATGTCTATTGGCACAGTAATAGTGCAAACATATTTTTTTGCAGGGGGGGATTCGAAAATAGTATAGGCTTCCTGAAAAAAGGGGGAAAAACTCTTATTGGACAATACATGTGCGGAACCAAAATAAGGAATATTTCATTATAATGATAAACGACTCTATTATAAAACAAGATTAATTTTAATTTAAAAAAATAAATAACAAAATAAGAAGATAGTGTGAAACTTTGAGTTGGATATATGCACATACATGTATACACACGAGTGTGTGTGCACCTATACATGTGTGCGTGTGTATATATATATATATATATACGCCCACGCACATGTGTGTGCACACCCAGACACCTAAACATATACACACACGCATATACACACATATATGTGACAAGATTGAGTTAGATTCGGCCTGGGTATCAAATTTCAAATGTTAGAAAAAACCCATTAACTAGATTAAGGCAATCTAGATAAGAAAATGTTTATATATATGGCCACGGACGTGGGTAAGCGTTAAGTACTTGTCGGGTACTGGTCAAAAACTTAAAAGGATCTAAATTTAATGTCTCTGTATCGGAGACGGTCCAGGTTTTTTAGGGAGAGAAATGCCCCCACCAAAAGTTATGGGTTTATTTGTGGGTGTCCCTTGGCCGGAAATAATAATGAAACAGGTACGTTTTGGGTCCTAGCAGTTACACTTAGTTTGGGTTCCAGGAAAGTTGATTAGGCCGGAACAAAGAAACAACGAACAGCGACATTACCAGCCTGACCCAGTAAGTTAAGATAATCTTTTGCCAGCCGAAACTCAAACTAGAACAAATTATCCACAAAGTGTTACACGCTCTTCATCCCCACTTGGCGTTTTAACAACAAAGTAGTTGTGTTTTTGTTCTTTTCCATGTGAACCTGCCTCTCGCTCGATCTGGCCACACATAAGTTCTCGACGTGGAGTTAGTAACTTATGTAACGAGCTGCAGAGGTATTTATTCTCACAATAGAAAGAAAACAGTAAATTGACTTATAATGGCCGCAATATTTTTCAGTAATTGTATCTACACGCCTTCGAAACAATTTGGATGCCTTCAAAATAAATTCTTCAGGAATTTTACATTCCTCCTCAATATCAGTCTTAAGCGAACATATATTTTAATGTAAGTTGAATTTGTTGTTTTCTAAAGCGCCCCCATATAGCGTAATCAAGGAGGTTAATGTCTGGGCTTGATTAAGGCCATATATTTGAAAGACAAAATAGAAAAAACGTTTCCTGACAACATTTTGGTGCTTTTTTCCTCTCGTGAGCCTTTTTTTTTTTGTTTCATCTTCGTAAACAAAAATATCACTTAGGCCTGGCAAACGATTTTAGTTTTAAATCTTTTTTTAATTGATTTCCTCATAGCTTTCTCGTGGACGTTGAATTCATTATCGGACTTTCTTATTGACGATGTGGGATCTTTCTTAATATTCGTAACGAGGGCAGTTAAAAAGCCTTCTTTTTGTTTTTTGTTCAATCTTCTACTTTTTTTCTCCTTAAAAAGAATCTTTTCCGTAATTTTTTTTTTTTTCTCTTTGCGTTGTTGTATAAAATAGACAAAGAATTTCCAATTCTGGGGGAAATTTTTTGGCTTGGTTTCGACGTTAAGCAAATCATAGATTCTTTATTGTTTCTTTTCTTGCTCACTCACATTGGACTGAATTTTAATTTAAAAAAAAAAAAAGTGCTTGAATAATAGAACTAAAAATGAAAATCTAGATTTTTTTTTTCAAAAAATGCACTAATCGGTCAAAAAAAATATCTTAAAATTATTCCATATTTTGCTTACACATCGTATACTATACATCAGAATTAAGACAACTGAGTGAAAGCAATCAAGTCGAAACGCAGAGGGAAGTTGAGAGCAGGTGTTAACTTGCTCTTGGATAACGTGCCGGTTTATGTGACTCAGGTTGAAGCAGCTCACAATGGCTTTGGATTCCCTCCATTTATATGGCTTAGCTCTATTTGACTTTTCCCCCTAAACTCAAATCCCCATATGTATGATCACCATGTCGTAAACAATGATGAAGTCATCATATGTGCTGTAAAAGAGTTTTAGAAAGACTAAGATGTTACCTTTATGGGATTGCAGTGCTTGAGAATCGCTGGACCAAGTGAACTGATGTCAAGGTCTATTTTGAAAAATAGTTAAAAGTCTTATTTCTTCGATTCATTTTAGGTGAGGCAAAGCTCTATTTGAATTACTCTCGTATATATATATATATATATATATATATATATATATATATATATATACTATGTTTAGGCATCAGTTATTTTGTGTAGGCAGATATTTTGAAAGCCGCAAATGATAGGATTTTAATATTTAACCTCGCAAATTCAACTCAAAAATATCAAATTCATGATATCTTTAGAGAAACAGCATCTCAACACTTAACTTGGTAATGAATGATAAGAATGGGGCGCCATCAGAGAAATAATCTTTTCCAATTTCACCACATGATAAGATACCAATGCGAAGACAAAATTATCAGTTAAGTATAAATACAATAACAGTCGAAAATATTCGGCCAGACTCAAAAATTTTTTTTATCCTAAAAGTGTTATTGATAATTTAATTCGTTGAGCATCGCAATGTTTTTATTTATTATATTTGATAGTTCTTCCTCAGTAATTTTGGCCTTAGTACATCTAGATATCTTTTGAAAAGAATGATTTGAAGAAGGATATTTAAGCAGAGAAATTTCGTAATATATAGAAATTTCCAGAACTGCCGTGGATTATACTCTTAGAAGACACCATGAAATTGTACAAAACAAGACCAAAAGTAGAACTGGTAGACAAAGACAAACGACAACAAGAGCAGGGGACAATTTCACCAGAGTTACCAGCTTGCCTAACAGAAGACTCTCTGCTCCAAACATCACCGTGCAACTGAACCAATGCAGTGAAAAAAGTGTCAACATCTACTGTGAGGAGAAGATTGTGAAGCTGGCCTATACGGCAGAATTGCAGTCCAGAAACCAGTGTTAAGGAAACGAAACAGTGAAAAAAAGGTTCCAGTGGGCCAATGTGCACAAAGATTGGACAATAGAGCAGTGGACTAAAATCCTTTGAAGTTACGTATCAAAGGTCGTAATCGTTGGCTTAAATAGGTGAGTCTATGTGCGGCGAAGAGGTGCTGAAATAATCTGTAATGCAGTGATAGCGACTAAATGGGGTATTTTGATAAATCAAAAGTTTAAGGAATTTTTGGGGGGTGGGGGGTTCATTTCTATTTAATGTGGCTCAGGAAGACTTGAATTTAGTGTAATAAATAGAACTATTGTAATCCTTTACTTGTTTCATAAAAAATTATACTTTTAGATGAGAAAAAATATTTGATACGTTTGACAGGTAATATATATATATATATATAGAGAGAGAGAGAGATAGATACACACACACACACACACACACACATATATATATATATATATATATATATATATATATAAGAGCTGACTTCTGTCAATACAATTTTCGTAAATTTCTGAGAGGTTAGATTGGTCCAGTTTCATTTAATTTTATAATTGAAATATAAGGATGTAGCTCTGCGTTTTTCTGCAAAGGTCGCAATATCTTACTGATTTAGATCGGTTTTAACGCTAAATTCTGATAGATAGATAGATAGATAGATAGATGTTTTACACGAGTGTGTACGTAAATATGTATGTGAATTACAGCTGCTGCTGATGCTGCTGTTCCTTTTCGTCGATTTTTTGGAAATTATTTTTACAATTTGTTACACATTTTTATTCTAAATAACTACTTCTTTTTTGCTTGTATTTCTTTCTGAGTAAACAGTTATATATAGCTTTCCCACCGACTTTCAATTCGATATTTTAATTTCGTTGGTTATTGCGTAATTTTTCATGTATCAAATGTTTTAGCAAGTAGCTTTGCTCGTGCATATATTAAATTTTTCAGCTCAGTGATTCTGTCAGTTGAAAGATTGCAACATCTTATTCATTTCTCTTTCCTGAGAGATTTCCTAAGAGATTGTAGAGTATATTTCTCTTATGCTTTGATTTCCTTTATATCATCTGGTTTTTTTTCTTTATTTTTGTCTTTCGATTGCAATATAGTGGGTTGGTTGAATGATTTCATTGGTTTGTTTTCCTTTCAGCAAATCTTCTCATGTAAATTCTTCATTTTGCATATGCCTTTCTTTCTCGTTGTCTTACCTGGTCATATCTTATATTGTACGGTCCAAAAACCAACCTCTACTCAAACCCTTTTTTTTGCTTGTTCAGTACATTATGGCTAGATGTACTGCATGTTAGAGTCCGGTTCTATATCACGGATATATATATATATATATATATATATATATATATATATATATATATATATATAAAATATCAAGTTAGCTTCCGAAGACAGTGGGTGTGGATTATTTGTTTATAGAATATATGAGGAATTTCATAAAAATCTATGTGAGTGCTTCATGTATGGCTATTGTTAATCCCTTATTCCCTCGCAGGGATATAACAAAATTCACATTCCGAGCGTATATAGTGTAATCGGATGGAAACTCAAACCTGCAGAGAAACCCCACACATGTCTCTTGATGCTTCTAACACCAAATATTTTGACCCTCTTTGCCCTCGCCTAAGAATTTAATTTTTTTTCACATACGAACTGTAATTCCACATTTGCTGTTCTGCAATTTCGAGAAAAGCATGTAAAACGCCATCTAACGAGACGGAGAGGATAGGGTTATTCTCCACCGAAATAAATTAATAATGACAAATTAACCAGGTTTGAGTTTCCATCCAATTACACTGTATATATATATATATATATATATATTATGAGAGTGTTGGTCGTCAGTAAATAACAATGTGGTCATGTGTCGAACCAAGTGCAATATAATATGGAGAGTGCTCAGTATCTATGATAGACCTATTATAATAATAATGATAACAAATAAATATATTATATATATATATGTATATATAACCAAAAAAAATGAAGCGCAGTTTCTTCCAAGCAGCGATCGTGTCGATACTGCTATATGGATACACCATATGGGCGCTGACTAAACGTATGGAGAAAAAGCTTGACGGCAATTGCAAAAGAATGCTGTGAGCAATATCGAACAAGTCCTGGAGACAACACCCCACAAAGCAGCAGCTATATGGCCACCGACCACCCATCACGAAAACTATCAAAATTAGACGAGCCAGACACGTGGGATACTGCGGGGGGAGCAGGGGACGAGCTCGTGAGTGATGTACTCCTGTGGACCCCATCACATGGACGAGCAAAGGCAGGAAGTCCAGTTCGAACCTACATACAGCATTTCTGTACCAATACGGGGTGTAGCCCTAAGGACCAGGCGAAAGCAATGGACGATAGGGTGGTGTGGCGAGATACGGTCAGGAATATCCGTGCTGATAGTGCAACATGATGATGATGATGATGATATATGTAAGTAAATAATGGAAGCGAATCCGACAATATAGAGAAAAATTGATAAACAAAGTAATCCAAGAAAAAGAATTTAATGCAAAAGAAAGTGAACAATATAACGTTTTGGTTCAAATATACCATCATCAGGACTAAGAAGGATGATATCTAGTGATGTTAAATCACCAATGGATGTTTAATAAAATCCAAAACAAGGAAGAAACATTATTTATACAGAGAAAGAGGTTTAGTCCGTGCTTATATCATGTAACTGTTTAACAGATAGAGTAACATCATAGCAGCTTTACATTCGAAGTTAGGATCGGACTTAGAGAAGTGTGTGTTCGAGAAGTGTATTATCAAGATTAGCAACTCTAATGTCCTCCAATATTCGTACAAACGTTAATAATGCACTTCACCAACACATTTCTAAGTCCGATCCTAACTTCGATTTTAATGATGCTACGATATTAATTTATATCCATAACAAAAGATCAGGACGAATTTTCGAAGCCGGTACCATCTCACTTTGTTGATTATCAATAATCGACCAGGGTTTTATGATATCTCACCGGACTAGGGGGAATTCATTCTAAATTGTTATAATATATTCCATCTTCAATTTATAGTATTCAACATATATTATCACAATTTCCTCATTAACCCTTATGCACTTATTTTCTGCTCAGCGCCTTTTTCACACGGATATCTTCGATTCCCACCTTTTCAATTCTATGTTCCTTTTTCTTTTCTCCGGTAAATATTCTATCTATAAACATTTTCCCACTTTCATTTAAAACTTTACTTACTTTTCTCTCACAACAACCTTTTTTCTACTTTTTGAAATAATTTCAATTTATAGAAATATCAATTAACAAAAGTTTGTTCTGTTATTTAACATTATTTTGTTATTTAGTGTTATATTTTTTTTATTTTCTGTTTCCTCCCTCTTTCCCAAAATTCCCCCGCCTCTTGCTTCTATCTTCGTATCTCTCAATCTTCCTTTTCTTTTCTCTTCTATCGTTCCTTCCTTCCTTCCTCTTCCTTCGATCTCCTTTGAATTCAAAATTTTTCTTAGTGTTTTTATTTGTTCGACAGAGTTGTCTTAAACAATTACGTGACGTATTTTCAAACAAAAACACTGATTAATTGATTAAACCGTTACCTCTTTTCTGTATCCATTATATCTCTTCCCTGTTTTGTATTTTATCAAACATCCGCCGGTGATTTAACTTTACCAGATTTCATCATTCCTAGTCCTGATGATGGTCTATTTGAACCTAAACGTTAAAACGTTGACTTTCTTCTTGGATTACCTTGTTTATCAATTTCTCTTTCTCTCTCTCTCTCTCACAAACACACACTCGCTCTCGCTCTGTCTCCGTATATATATATATATATATATGTAAATATAGTGAGTCAAAGGTTTTGTAACATTTTAATGTGCGCTAGTTTGCAACAGGTATATCACATAATAAAATCCGTTCAAGCCATGGCTGGTACCTACTACGGTTGGTAGCATCGTAGTAGTTAGTGCGCTGACACACTTCGCATTGCTTTACTATATATGTGATTTCAAAGCTACGCTGATGAACGTGCTTTGCAATCAGATTCGGGAATATATACTTTACGAGTCAGAACTGGGCTCTAGCGCCGTCAAAGTAACCCAAAAGATTTATCGTGCAAAAGGTGACAGAGCAGTTGATCCCAGTATAGGAATTTGATGGTTGAAAGTCTGGTATCGTGGATTCAGAAGACGTTCTCCAAGCCGCAGATGCAAATCTCCCAAGTAGCAACGAAGACTATCAAGCTAGCTGAGCATCTAACAATATTGTGTGCTACGTCACCTTTACGATATTGGCAACAGTATCCTCAGTGGAATTGCACTTCGTGAGAACGTCTCAAATGATTGAAAACGTTTTCACGTACTCTTAACGTTGATCATAGCACAGGAATATTATTGTTCTCTCATAGATTATCATCAAAGATATAGTTCCAATGGATATTCATTCATGTCACGCCTACACATTAAAGAAAATGGAAAATCTTGGAGATTCGACTTGTTTCTATTTCATGCCAGCAATACAGATATTTTAACGAAATGACACATTTGTTTTATTAATTATTACACCTTTCATATGCGTGAGACGTGCGTATTTCCTGTTGAAAGCTGTAAAGAAGAACTACGTTGTACTGCGATAGAAGTTGATTATGGGTACAATAATGGAGAATTCAGAATTGCTTGATTTATTGGTTGTTTGGGTTTATGGCATATCAACCTTTGTAGGTTATTTAACGCCAAATCCATTTTATGCAAATAGTTATATTTCAAACAAATCTGTTTGAATGGAATCATCAAATCATCGAATAGATTATGAATTAGATATGTATCCGTTAATTTCCGGAGTTGTCACAGATTCCTTTATTCATAAAAAAACTTCTGTATTAATCTTTTTTTTTTAATTTCTATACTGTTTAATATATATATTATATATATATATATATATATATATATATATATATATATATATATATATATATATATATATATATATATATATAAACTTAATTCCAAGAACCTAATTGTACCATCCTAATTCTAACTTAAATCTAATCCATCATTTAATTGTACATAGAAAAATTGTAATATTATTATAGAAATAATTACGTAACTTTATAGTTACATTAAAGTTTATTTAAATTCTAAAAGTTATATGATATGAGAATTCATATCCATCAATTTTATCAGTAAATATCATAATATTTTCACTAATAAATAATCTAAATTTAGAGTGATTATATCTATAAAGTAATATATTGAGTAATATATACAATTTTATTTCTTTAATTTTAAAACAAAAAACACGAAACTGTAGTTACCTCCCTTATAACGATTTAAATTTAAATTAGATTTTATTTATATTCTATATTAATTTTTTATTCCCTAAAGAAACTTTAATTTAAATTAATTACAAAAAAATTGACAAAAACTTAAAATAATGCTGAATAGATTTATTTGTAATTATTTGTACAAAAATATTCGCTTTAAAAGAATAATATTATGATACTATTATTATTATAATCAAAATCATAAATTCATCCTTATATGCAAAAATTAGGTGTTATAACTATATATTTTTATGACTCGGCTAAAATTTAAGTTCACTTAATATTTTGGATTTATTTTTATGTATCAATATGATATATATATATATATATATATATATATATATATATATATGTAAAATCTTTTTGATATTCATCTGAATATATTTTTTCTTCTATTTAAACTCACAAGGGGGGACATGAAACAAATTTATTAAAAAAATTTTTAATACAAAGAATTTTAATATTGTTGTATCAATTTCTTTGTGATATTTAGAAAAAGTATCTTCAATATCAATATAATACGAATATATATATATATATATATATATATATATATATATATATATATTTAAGAATCATAGATTGACCGTTTATGTGAATATATGGGTATTACCGCGATTATTTATCTATTTGATTATTAAGGTGAAAAAGTTAATTTTATAAATTATCATATTTAAAATTTCTTTAATGTGTACATTTAAATATTATTTCGTTTCTCGTTTTTGATAAATTCTTATTATATTTATCACAGAATATCAACAAAATCATTCCATCTGAAAGTTATAAAAATTTACATAAGATGATCACGGAGGAATACAAAATTGACCATCAGGATTAAGTTAATTGGATTAATACAGAAACATCCAAAATAGCTTACAAACTGTATATCAAAGACAAACTTGGGAAATTAAAGTAAAAATCGACTATATTTACTTCAAAGATCACGAATAGAATTATTGTAAATATAAACAAGCTTGGTTAATACCACTAAATGAGATCTGGGATTACTTTTAAAATATATGATTCAAAACATTATTGCAAAATACTTGGTCATTCTTCGTATGCCTTATGGAAAAGTGGTAAAATAAATCTGTTGTGGAACTTATACGTTATGTTTTACTTAAAATTGTATATATATATATATATATATATATATATATATATATATACGAGAGAGAACGAAGGGTAACTGAATGATGCTAAAAGAGTGATATGATTTAAAGTTGATTGGTTGGTGGTTTATGGCATATAAACCTTTTAAAATTATTTTATGCCACTCATATATATATATATATATATATATATATATATATATAAGTTGTTTTAACACCGTCAAATGATTTCAAGTATTTCTAACACGATTAATTTTATTTAATATTAACCATTTTTCCTGATGAATAAATTGTTTTAAGTATTGCTGATTAACTGTAATTAATCTATTTATCAAATATTCCTACATAAGTTAAATAATTTGCGCAAAGCTGTATGATTTTAAATTGATAATGACAATCCTTCGTATATGATGAAACAGTTCTATTTAATCAAAGCATCGGACCCTAACAGTTCCTAACATTCCATGTCGGGGTAGAACTGGGAGTAATGGCAATGAAGGAGAGCTCCCTTTTCCCTTAATGTCCTTGGACTGGAGTTTCACCATCAGATACAATTTAGTGCCATACCAAGAGACTTATATGGTCTTAGACGCCAGCAGAAATGCAGTCACCGTATTCAATAGCACCATTCTAATAAGGTCGTATGCTTTTAAAATATTGACTAATTATAGATATCATGGCAAAAAGAGTCACCAGATGCATTTAGGTGAAAATAGTTATTCGATCAGCAATGTTTTGTTTTTGTTTTTTGTCCCGGAATCATAATTTACATTAGACAGAATAAAGTAATTTATGTCTTTAAGCAAATGTTATAAATACCTAGCTGTATTAGAGCCAATATCAGAAAGATTGTTCGACCAGTTCTAACACGAAAGATAATAGAAAAAAGTTCAGAGAAATTAAACAAAAAAGTAAAGAAAATATAAGAAGGATTAGAATAAAAAGATAAAGAAAAAATTGGGAGGTAAAGTTGGGAAATGAAAACGGGAAAAACGGTTGTAAAATAAGCAGAAAGAAAATACAATAAATAAAAAAAACGGAAAAATGTATTATTGGAGAGGCTGATAAGGTAATCTGAGGTGCATAAAGAAAGAGAGAAAGAAAGAAATGAAGAGAGAAATGACCAGAAAGAAAGAAAGAAAGAAAGAAAGAAAGAAAGAAAGAGACAGAAAGAAGGAGACAGAAAGAAAGAGACAGAAAGAAACGAAAAGAGAAATGACTGGAAAGAAAGAAAGAAAGAAAGAAAGAAAGAAAGAAAGAAAGAAAGAAAGAAAGAAAAACGAAAAAAGAAAGAAAGAAAGAAAGAAAGAAAGAAAGAAAGAAAGAGAAACGAGAAAGAAAGAAAGAAAGAAAGAAACGAAACGAAACGAAACGAAACGAAACGAAAAGAGAAATGAAAAGAAAGAAAGAAAGAAAGAAAGAAAGAAAGCTGATTGTAAAGGAAAAATAAAGCTTTTCAAAACAGTGAAATAATAATAAAAGATTAGGAGGAAGAAAATAAAGGATAAAAAGAAAAGTGAAAGAAAATGATTTAAGATGAAGTAAAACGTTAAAAGAAAAAGAACATAAAATACTCCGAAATAAAAGAAAAAAAAAACAGACGAAAAAAAAAAAAAGAATTGAAATTCTTCCTGGCATGAATCAATTCCAAAGAAATTACAATTTCTATATGAGACTCAGTGTGTATCTAGGGGCGGGGGGAGGTCAAAAGAAGAAGAACACAAGAGAAAAACGTCATTTCAGCTGAGCGTTTAGAAATTAATCGAACGGAAATTTCGTTAATCTGACTTTCCAGAAAACAATTCTTGCCATTCACCAATTTGCCCATTGTCGATGCAGGAAATAAAGACAAAAAGCAAACATTTGGCACATTGGTGGGGTTTTGGCCAAAGGCATTATTCATCGCAAAAAATTTGGTTTGTTTCATTTTCCGATTTTAAATTGGATTTCATTCACGACTTTTGTACCGATTAACCTTCTCTTGTTGTTTTTGCTTTTAAGATTAATTTTGTTCATTAATTATTTCCCTATGTTGGTGGGTGATTTTAATCGTATAATATTGAAGGGAAAAATAATGCCTTTTTTTTATTTTTTACTATGGCATTATTACGAAACTGCTTTTGTAATCCGTTTAAAAATAATAAATGCTTTTCTTTATTATCTAATCGATTTCTGTAGCTGAACATTTAAGAAATAGCTGATATGGTTTCTTTGTTTAATGGCATATCAACCTTTCTGGGTTACCTAATGTCAAAGGGACAATAACCACACTATTTAATCCATAGTTGGGGAGGTTCATACATTTCCTCAAAAGTATTAGTCCGAAAGTGAACGTAATAGTGCGACTGGAGTTCGAACTCTCGAACTTCGAGGCCGTCACGTCAGCCATAACACCATGGGGACTACCCACATGAGTTATGTTGGAAATAAAAAGATGAAGATACACTGGAATGAAGGAAAATGATGAAAAAAATGCTTCAGTCAAAAA
This sequence comes from Sepioteuthis lessoniana, assembly GCA_963585895.1. Taxonomy (NCBI): domain Eukaryota; kingdom Metazoa; phylum Mollusca; class Cephalopoda; order Myopsida; family Loliginidae; genus Sepioteuthis; species Sepioteuthis lessoniana. Next base: position 6,210,848 of record OY757922.1, on the reverse strand, counting down.
AAAAAATAGAAATAAAATAAAGAATGAAGAAAAATGACTAAAGAAAGAAAAAATTGCTAGCGAAGGAATAAAAACTGAATGAAAACCCACGAGAGAGAAAGAGAAAGACAAAGAGAGAGAGAGAGAAATAAGTATGCTCGAGAAAGAAAGAAAGAAAAGAGAATAAAAAAGCAAGGAAAAAATTTATAAAAAAGAAGTAATAAAGAATGAAAGAAAATTAGGAAGGATGGTATAAAAGAAAGTAAGAACAAGCAAGATATAATGAATAGAATGAATGAATGAATGAATGAAGAAAGAAAGAAAGAAAGAAAGAAAGAGCTGTGAGAATTAAGAATGAGAGAAACAGAGAATCAAAAGAACAAATATCAAATGAAATAAATAGATTAAAGAAGACTATGAAAGGGAAAATAATGGAAACGAAAGAGAAATTAAGAAACGATAGAAGAAAAAGAAAGAAAGAACAAATTTTAAAAAGAGTGGAAGATTTTGGTTTCGGTTTCTTTGATCTCATATTAACTCTAAAATTGAAAAAGAAAAAAAAGAAAACTGTAAAGAAATAAATCTGGTGCTATGAATAAAAAAGGAGAAAAGAAAAAAAGAAAGAACAATGTCAGAAAAAGAAGAAATGCGAAAAAAGAAAAAAAAGAAAAGAAAATACTTTATATTATAAATTGTAAACGATAAAGAAATGAACATTTTTTACTTTTGTTAAAATGAATAAAAAAACCCAACTAAATGAAGAAAACAATTATTCGAACTTGTCTCTTAAAAAATATTTTCAAATCATCAAAGCAAATATGAAACAGAAAATTTAATAAAAAAATTGGCATTTAATGTTTCTGTTGTTGCATTATTGATCTCTGAGTTTGTTTTTTTTTGTTGTTTTTTTTCTGCGAGAAAGATTTATAACAGAAGAATCAAATAGGAAAATGCCATATTTTTTGGCCCTTTTTCATTTTTTTACCAAAATTTCAACCTGCTGCTTGTGTGCTGGAAAAATTTGGCTTCTCGTAGATCATTAATTGGCTAAAGTATGGTTATATTTGTTGAAGGCATCTCAGACTGAAGGAAAAATATATGGGAGGCGGGAAAGGAAATAAAAAGAAAAGGCGAAACAGTAAAATAGTAAAATAAGATGTAAAAAATGAAATAGTGGAATTGAGGAAAGTCTATTGAAAGGAAAAGAAGAAAAATGAAAAAGAAAGAGGGAAGAGAAAATAGAGAAAGTGAAAATAAATGGAAAGAAAGGAAAAAGAAAAGATGGACAGAAATGAAAAATAAATAAAGGATGAAGGGGTCAAGAAGGATGAAGAAGGACATAGAAAAAGAAGTAAATGAGAAGGAACAGTTAGAAGAAAGAAAGAAAGAAAGAAAGTATCGAAGTGTGAATAAATGAAAAGAAAGAAGTAAGTAACAAAGAAACAGTTGTGGAAAACAGAAGAAAGATATACGAAAGAAAAATACGAAACGTAAAAAAAGTAAGAAAAAGAAAGAAGATAGCCGGGAAGGATGTAATTTCGAGGGAAAATATAAGTAAATTGATATTGAGTAAAGGAAAAAGGAAGGAAGAAAGCTAAAAAGTATGTCAAAGATTGAAAGAAGACATGAATGAAAACAAAGGGTAAAGAAATAGGTAAAAAGATAACAAAGAAAAAGGTTGAAATAGGAACACAGGAAAAAATAAGATGAAAGAAAAAAGAAATAGAAAAAATAAAGAAAAAGCTTCAACTAATGTATCCTTGAAGGAAGGAAAATAAGAAAGAAAAAATGTGTGAGAAAAAACGAGAAGATTGTGGGGAAAAATGAAGGGAGAAAGGAAAGAAGCTGGGTGAACAAAATAGAAAAGTCGAAAAAAAGAAAGAAAGAAACAAGATGAAATAGGAGTAATTTAAAACAATGTAAGACACTAACGAAAAGATGGAAAACTTAAAAGAATAGATAGAAACAGATGGAAGAAGCGGGGGAAAAGAAGGAAGAAGGAAGAAAAAGAAGAAAATAGAAGAAAAAATAGAGAAGCAAAAACAAAAGAAGAAAATAAATAAAAAAGAGAAGAAAAACTAGAAGGACGAAAGGAAATAACAGAAAAAAATCAAATGTAAAAATTAGGAGAAAAAAGAAGGAAAAAAATCTATAAATGTTGAGAGATAAAAAAAAAATCAACAACTTGAATGGATTCGAACAGAAGATTAATGTTAAAAGATTTTTACACTTATTTATTGGATAATAAATTTATTTCTTTAAAATACGTAAAAATTATTTCCTTTTCTTAGAGACTGAAAAAACGAAACTTCATGAAAAATATCCTAGTATGATTTATTAAAAACTGATACTCCAAATACCAGGGTTTTAATTTGGAAAGAGGATATGTTTATTTTAACAGCATGTCAAACGGACTAGCGAGGTATAAATTAATTCATTTATTCAACAACTTATCTCTCAGCTTTCAGGAAGTCCCTATGGCGTAATGGGTAAAATATTGGACTGCTGCCGCTAAGTAAGACATTATAAACTCCAGTCGTGCTTTTAGATTTAGTTGTTTGTTTGGTTAGTTTGTTGGGTTTTATGGCATGTCAACCTTTGTAGGGTATTTAACGCCAAATCAATTTTTATGTATATAATCAGTTCTATTTGAAACAATTCAGTTTAGCATGAGTACACAGTTAATTGTCAAGAAGATTTCTATTTAAAACTATTCAAGCAGTTATATATAACAATTCAGTTTAGTGTAAGTAGAGTTTCAATCTTAAAAACAGTTCAATTTCAAATAATTCAATTTAGCATAAGCACGCAGTTTAAATGTAAGTACAGTTTAATCCTGAAAAACATTTCTAATTAGAGTTATTGAGTTTAGTCAAGCAGTTCTAATTCAGCTTATTCAGTTTAGTATGAGTATAGATTTTGTTTACACACAGTTCCATGTCAAAACAGTTCTATTTTAAACAATTCAGGTTTGTGTAAATACAGTTTCAATGTCAACAAACAGTTCAATTTCAAATAATCCAGTTTAGCATAAGCACGCAGTTTAAATGTAAGTGCAGTTTAATTGTCAAAAACATTTCTATTTCAAGCTATTCGGTTGAGTCAAACAATCCAGTTTAGCATAAGTATGCCATTAGTTCTATTTAACCCATAGATAGGGTCCTCTCTGGTGCTACCGCGCCGGGCCAGAGTGGACCTGGGAGAAATAGCAATGAATGGGTGCTCTGTATTCCCCAAGGCCCCAGCATTACTGGGACCTCACCATCGGACTGTTTTGTGCCATTATCAGGACACTCGTTGGTGGGGGGTCTTACCCCTCTGCAGAGCTGCAGTCAGTGTATTCTACAGCCCTAGACGACAGGGCAAGCTTTTAGATTTATATCCGTACCAATACCTTTACGAAAGATACGAACTCATTTATCCCTATTAACTATGAGTTTAATTGGATTACTGCTGCTTTTCTTGTATGATGGCCTTGGTATTAAATAATTCACGAACGTCGGAATGCCAGTGAACAAAGAAACCAAACAAATTTTGAGGGTTCTTTTAGTTCCAAACTTGAAATCAAATAATTTGTACATAGTCACATACTTTCAATTATTATCTATTACTTATACTTTTCAAGTAAAAGAACCGGGCCTTTGGCCTAATGAGTAAAGTGTTTGCCAATGGCCCGGACGACTGGGGTTTAATTTCCAGGTCGAGTCCTACCAAAGACTCAAAAAATGGTACTCGATGCAGCCTTGCTTAATACTCAGTTAAGGATCAAAGGTAAAGTGGAGCTATTGAAAAGGTAACCTTCAAATTACTCTCGACTATGGTCGCCAACTTTACTTTATACTTTTCAAACATATTTATTTGACTCAAATGTGGGATGTTAATTAGTTCTACAACTCCAAGCTAGGGTAGACCTGGGAGTAATAGCAACAGAAAAGTAGTCCCAGAGCTTCATAACAAGAACCTCACTACTAGATGCGGTTTAGGTTCTTATCGACGACACACCTTTTATGTAGGTGTTATTGTGCCTCTACAGATAATGCAGACAGTTTATTGTAAGTCTCACCAAGCACCAAGCCTTCGTCTCTGTGTGATGCAAAGACATTGAAATATGATTTCAAGTAGCACCTCTCAAAGTCGTTCATATAAATTCCCTGGAGGTGAATAAAATTTTGGCTCAACGAATAAAAGTATAGGGTTAACCCCTGGATGAATTTATTAATTTTATTTGTAACTCTTTTAATAAGTTAAAAAATGCATAATCAAGTAGACTAGTGCCCAAATATTGCACACCTAACCGAATGCTTAATTGTTTGTGAAGGCTCGTAGAGATTGATATATAACATACAATCTGTTCAAGGCGTACGGGTTATTTAAATGAATGGATGAGCTGGGTCTGCTTGAAAAGATCCGAATCTTTTCGACATCGTTAACGACACATATAATCATATTTTCACGAAACAGTTAAAAACAATTATATCTTAAAGAAATATTTTTTTTTCTAAAAACACTGAATTCTAAAATAGTCCTTTTTTTATAAAAGGTTATGAGATGTCTTCAGATTTGTTAATTATAAGAATGAAAATACAATTTAATGAATGGAAAATAATGAAAAAGTAAATTAAATTACAATGCTAGAAAATTTATTACCTATCTACGTTTACATATTTTTACAGAACAAATTTAATGATTATATTTTTAACAAAAAATCCTTCTATGAACGAAAAGATCGATACCTTCATTTGTTAAGTCAATTTCAGTTTTGTCAGCTATTTATTGGTATGCGTTTTATATGATTCGACCTTCCATTTATAATAACTTTTCGATATTTTGTAAAAATATAAAATAATTTAGAAACCGTACAACCTTTTTTAATCATCCTCTCTTATCATGGCCTTTCGTAAGACTAAGATATTATGAATGAATTTGAAAAATTTATAAGAACAAGAAAAGCAAGAAATCTACAGCAACTTACAATTACGGGTATGAAGAGTGGAAAAATATTACTAAAGATAGTAGTTTTAATCCAATAGTTGATTATCTAAAAAGACTAGAAAAACATGGCTCAAAGGTGATATAAAATCGATGATCAATTTTCTTTTTCCGTTCATTTTGGATATATAATCATTTTTTTTCTTTTGTTTACAATTATTCAAAATCAAATGTTTAAAATGTTTATTTATATATTTACTAACCACATGCAAATAACTGCCTTTGTTTTGTTGGAAATATTTCCTACTCAAATATTTTGGTAATTATTTTTAAATAAAAAAAATTTAAAAAAACTCTGTTTACTGATATTACATATTGGTTTTAAGACGGTCATTTGTGTACTTTCAGTTAAAAATCTTTCATTTATTCATATTATTTACTTATAACATTCATTTCATTTTCCAAATATAACATCGGATGTTGGCAATGAACAAACTTTACTGGGAGTTACGTAAGCATTAAATATCCAGTTAACTCATTTGAAGTAGAATAGAAATTGAATTTGTTTACAAGGGGTGTATCATATGAAAAGTTTTAGAAGTTCTGGTTTAAAGTTTTTGGTGACTCATTCCCAAACAAACAATAGTCCTCATTAGACAATAGCCTATTGTTGTTGATCTGTTACTCCAAGTAAAAATTCAACAGCAATGAATATTGTTTAGTTATTAATGAACTTAGTAAGAATAAGTTATTGATTATAAAACAAATGTGAATTGAGAGTGCGCATTATGTAACGATTACCCTAGTAGAAAATGGACTGAATATGCCTCGTTCAAATACTTTTCTTGTTTAAGTTCTTTTCAAATGCCCTAGGGAAAGTCATGAATACATCTCTTCTAAACCCAGTTATGAGTAAATAGTTGATCCCAACAAAGAGAAGTAAAAACACTTCATTTAAACCAACTGTGCTAGGACTGTCGGGTGGGGCTGTAGAATACACTGACTGCATCTCTGCAGTGGGTAAGATTCTCCCTAACGAGGGTCCTGAATGTGACATTGACAATATTATTTTGAGGCTGCAGTAGTGCTGGAGCTTTGGGGAATGCGGGGTACCCTTTTATTGCCATTAATCCCGCATCTACTCTGACCTGGACTGATAGCACCTGGTGTTGTATTTTGACCTTCGGCCCGGGCAAACATGCCATTCCAAAGTGATGCACCGGAAGGAAGTGACACATTCCAATGGCCAATAATCGAAAGAGATCGCGTGGGCGGATTTGGGTGATGAAATGGGACAAGGTAAAAAATCCCATGGTACACTCATAGACTGATGCACTGGAAGAAAGTGACCTGTGAACTGCATGACAGTTATTTCCGCTTGATGACGATCAAACATGCCATTCCAAAGATTGAGTGGGCGATTGAGTGGGCGTTGAACTATTATATAACTCAGTCAAGACAAGAAGTCAGACAGTTGGAGTTAGAGGTCGGACGGAGTTAGACGAGAAGTGGTAGGGAAAGCCACACCAGGCCGAAGGGGCCCGGGGCCCCCGATTGAGTTGGGGTTCAGAGAAGTTGCTGATAAGTTGTGGTAGAGAAAGCCAGCACTCAGCAGAAAGCTGAGCCCCCGGTCCTCCGGTTGAGCATCAGGAGAACGAGAAAGACACAACGCTGATGGCCATAAGAGTGGGGTCAATATATTGCAGTCTTTGTTCGGTCTCCAACTCCCTCTCACACAAACGTTACAATAAAATGAGAGGTACATATTTTTCTAATGAAGTCTTTGTTCGTCGTTATTCATTGCGTCAGTATGTATCCTGCATAAACATATATATGTGTATATAAGCATATTTTATATATGACTATACAACACTGGTAGGGTCTTATCTATGGGTCAAATAGAATTGTTTGACATTTAAACTGTGCATTTATACTAAATTGAAATGTTTTAAGTAGAATTCTTTGATCATTTAACTGTGTAAACAAATGAATGATGTTTAATTGAATTGTTAGCAATACGTGAGACCATTTAACTGTAGGCTAAAAAAATGAGCTCAGTCTTATTTAAAAATGTTATCAACAAAATGTGTTTACAAATCATATATTTAATATATAAGTATAAACAGCATCTGGCATTAAAAAACCAACAATGGTTGATATGATATAAAACTAATCCAAACGAAACCAGCTGTGCTTCGTTCAGAAATTGATCTTATGTTGTATCCTATCCGTAAGTATTAACTAGGTATCAGTGTTTGTAAACTAGACACTGGTGTGTAATTCTAGCACTCATGTTCAACATTCTTCTGCAATCAGCTCATCCAAAATATGTGGTCGACTCTACACAGCTTGCGCCGCCTGAAAAAAATCACTTGGTTGGTTGTTTGGGTTTTATGGCATATCAACCTTTGCAGGTTATTTAATGCCAAGGTTTCTTTGTTTAATGGCATATCAACACTTTTTGGGTTATTTGATGCCAAAGTTATTTTCCTAGAAGAACAGTAGTGGTACTATTTAACCCATAGCTGGGAGGGTAAGGGGGTTCATTCCTTTCCCAAGGGTATTTGCCCGAAAGTGAACGTAATAGCGCGACTGGAGTGCGAACTCGCGAACAACGATCCCGCAGTCCATCGCTTTAACCATTACACCACGAGGACACCCCCCTATAATGCCAAATTCACTTTTATACAAATAATCAATTCTATTTTAAACAATTCAGTTTAGCATGAGTAAAATCACTTGGATCGTTCATTTAAGTTTTGAAAGCAAATGAACGAATACTATTTGATGATACCATGCACAAATCAATCCTTTTGGAAGGAGATATTGAATATTAGATTGATTCAAATTGAATGCATAATTTAACTTTTACTCAATATAAGCCGAACGCTACTGACACCGATGTACAGAGACGTAAGTGCAAGTGTACGATGGTCAGATACGGATATGCGAAACGTAGATAGAATGTTCATAACATATGTACATAGAACATAGGAATTCCGAAACACGAAAAACACGTAACGACTTCTTAGTTCAGGTACGATACCTTTTATTACCTTTGAGTAAAGGGTTTCGACATAAGGAAGAGAGATGCACAATCTTTCTATGATGACTTTTCCATCTGCATCCCCATCATTTTCGGTGCCCGTAACGCACAAATTCGTCTGGCCTCAGCGAGCCCCGAAAGTCGATCCTTCCCGTTCGGAGTCTAGTTCTCAACTCACTGACTATTTCCAAATCCCCCAAAATCCTCTGCGCACGCTTCCGGTGCACGATGTTATTCACATCCCCTGGTCCTGGGATTTTTATTTTAACATCTGTGAATGACACATCCTCCCCGCGTGCGCGTTAACACCTGCGCTCAAGTTTGCACCTAACTAACCCATGTACTGAGCCGAAAAGTTCTCAGCCTAACTAAATCCAAAGGCATATATAAAACGAAACCCCTCAGCCATTATATTACACAAGGACAAAGTAGTTTCAATCAAATTCATAAAACATTTTTATTGCTTTGTGCAAAAGAGCTTCCTTTATCCATGGCAATTTTTGTTTGTGGGGTTTGTATTTGTTTTTTTTTAATTTTAGGAAGTAATTAGATGATCAGTTTCAAAGCAAATTAATTACTTTCATTATACTTCATAAAAAACTGTCTATTTTGTTCATATTTAATCAACTCAGGGGAAATTCATTAACCCACCTATCCTACGGCTATGGATCTAATAGTACCACTTTTATAAGAATGGTATTGGCATGAATTAACCCACTAAAATTGCCGTGACATTTTATAAAGAAATCAAACAAAACCAATTATATTTTTAACAACTACTCGTTTTTACAAAAGAATAACCATGGATTTAAATCTTGATGTTATAACATTATTTTTATGCAATTATTATATGTGATAAAGACTTTAAGGTCCAAATTCGACTTAAATCACCGTCTTTTAGATTAGAAATCTTCCGGTACCCCCATCATTTTTTTTTGAGCAACGCAAGTCTTTTCTCAATGGCCTTGAATCTAGTGGAAGTCTAATAGACATTACTTGGAATTGATGATACAACTCACTGCCAGTAACTTTTAAGACCTGCTCCTCAGCCGTTAATAAAATATGTATGCCATGAGCTGTGATTAATTTGCGTTAAAAACTTTATACATTTAATCTCTTCAAAACAAAATTAACTTCTACTTGAAATCTAATTCAATTTGAATGAAAAAGATCCCAATTTACGTGAACAGTATCCAAGTTAAACAAAATAGAAAGCATGCTATCACATAAAAAAGGATTTTTCATTCGCTTCAGCAGTTGATGTAATAGAATTTCAAGATTAGTTTGCTGTCTAAAGGCAGGTGCTGTGATTTCAATCAAGTTAACGAAAGAAAAATATAATACCTCATGATAATCAAAATCTTTAGTTCAACACCCTCAAAAACTCCGTCTATGAACAAGGTTTATTTCATTTCGTTTCTGAGTAGTTCCATTTTTTTGTGAGCTTATTTTGCATTCAGATATAATTTGATATTTTAATCAAAATGCCTTCTAAATAGTGATAATCACTTAAAAATGATTAGTAATCCTTAATAACGTATTATCTCTACGTGTAAGTCGATATTTGATTAGCAAAAAGACTTAGCTGTACTTTTAATCATATTTTGTACATATTTTTATCGTCCTTCTTCAACTGTTCTGTCATTTCGTATTAATCTATAGGTATTTCATTTTTAAATTCCATATGATTAATTTTGCCATATTCTTCAAGTGGGATAGAAGGGGCTCCAATCTAATGGCAAAGCTGTGGTGAAGGCAATACTTCTAGAAGTTAATTCCAAAATCAAAACTAAAAAAGGAAGCTCCAGCAGCAAACTTCTGTTGATTTTGGCGGGAAAGGTTTAAGAGAAGGTACTCTGCAATAAAATTTGTATTTTACCTAATCACAAGTTGTCTTTTTATATTTCTGACTGGACTGCTGTTATGGCTCAGAGAGTAGTATTAGTATTGTACAAGCGTATATTCCTGTCATACAACGGCGTACAGTTGTTTTACAACTTTATCATCTAGCACATCTTATATATTCTTATAAGTTAGATAACTTATTTATCGGACGTTACCGTAATGGCTGAGCTATAATATAATCAGTCTTAACGTAAAGGTATGCAGGTTACGAGCCCAGCTTGTACCGTCCAGCATGTCTAGCTACAACGAATAAGTCTGTCTGCTAAACTGAATTGCTTGAAATATAACTGTTTTAACAATTATACAGTGTCTTTATGCTAAACTGAATTGATTGATTTGGAACTATTTTTGTATGTTAATTGGAACTGTTTGACTAAACTGAATAACTTGAAAAAGATTTTGTTTTAGACAATTAAATTATGTACATATGCTAAGCCGAATTGTTTCAAATAGAACTGTTTATTTGAATAAAAGTGGATTTGGCATTAAATAAACCACAAAATTTGATATGCCATAAAACAAAACAAAGAAAATTTATCTATCAGGTTGTTTAACTTGTAATTATAGTGCCCAACGGAGCTATTATATGTCAATATGTCATAGTCATCATCATCATCATTATCCTAGGGTAGTTTGCCATTGCTTTCGCTCAGCGTCCCTTTCAATGATTCTCTCAAAGGTTTCTAAAATATGGGGAGTAATAGGCCTTACACTGACACCCTTACTCAATAGACGGTTGGAGTTTTCATTCTCCAACCAAAACTAGAAAGCTCAATCTCGCATGATATTCTGACCATACTTGGTGGGAGAGAACAGATGGATAGTGTTGTATAGCCATGACCATGATTAAAATATACAAACACATAATACATATACATCTACATACGCATGCAGAATCATAACGACGACACAATAAAGACGAGTGACACAGTCTTTTAGAAAGATATAGCTCTCACTTTATTTGAAAGGTTGCGTGTTAGAGGGAGTTGGAGACCGAACAGAACTGCAACATATTGACCCCCATTCTTATGGCCATCAGCGTCTCTTTCCCGCTCCACAGGGCTGCTCAACTGGAGGCCTGGGGGCCCACTCTGCTGGGTGCAGTCTTCCTCTACCGCATCTTGTCACCAACGGGTCTGGTCTCCAAACTAATTGACTTCCTGTCTTCACCGAGTTATATAATAGTTCAATCGCCCACTCAATATCTCCCCATAACTGGCCATCGGGATGTGTCACTTCCACCGTCCTTGGAATGGCATGTTTGGTTGTCATCGAGCGGAAATAACTGTCATGCAGTTCACAGGTCACTCTATTCCGGTGCATCAGTCTGACTGTACGGTGAGATTTATCCTTGTCCCATATTGTCAGCCAAGCCCGCCTACGCCAATAGAATATGCAACTCTCGCGTCTTTGGAATTGCATGTTTGGCCGAGTCGAAGGTCAATATACAACAATAGTACACTTTTTTTCCGAAGAGCGTAAATGAAATTTTACTTAAACAGAAAATTTAGAAGTCTTATCGATTTCAGTTTCAGTTTCGATGAGAATTACTCAACCTAGAATTCATTTTTTAACGTTAATTTTTTTGATCTTGGAGAAAAATTTTTAAAAATTCAATCCGGTCACCAATTTCTATTTCTCATTTTCTCTGTGATATAGCAAAACCTGTAAAATGATTAAAGAAAATACCGAGCCAAATACTAACGATTGTTTGTATAGGTTTTTGTATAGGTTTTATGTAGGTTATTAAATGCCAAATCCATTTTTATACAAATAAACAGTTCTATTTAAAACATTTTCACTTTAGCATAAGTACACAATATAATTTTTAAAAAACATTACTATTTCAAGCTATTCAGCAAAGCCAAACAATTAAAATTCAAACAATTCAGTTTAGTATATGTTTTATTTACACACAGTTAAATGTCAAAACAGTTTCATTTTAAACAATTTGGTTCAGCGAAGGTACAGTTTCAATGTCGAAAACAGTCACATTTAAAACAATTCAGTGTAGTATAATTACGCAGTTTAAATGTCAAAACAGTTCTATTTTAAACAATTCTGTTGAGCATAAATACACAGTTCTATTTCACTCATAGATAGGACCCTTTCAGGTGCTACCACTCCACACCAGAGTGGACCTGGGAGTGATGACATTAAAGGGGTACTCCACATTCCCCAAAGCTCCAGCATTGTTGGAACCTCTTCGTCAGATTGTTTAGTATCATATCCAGGACACTCTTTGGGATGAGTCTTACCCTCTGCAGAAAAGCAATCGGTGTATTCTACAGCCCCATCCGACTTGTCCAATCGATGATGGGGGTTCTTAACCCTCTGCAGAGATGCAGTTAGTGTATTCTACAACCCCCACCAACCATTTATTTCATGTCTGTTGTTCTATGGAATCTTGTCGTGGTATTATAATTAACATATTAGTTGAAGATGAGTTGCTACTGAGTAGTGAGTTCCATACGTACCAAAGCCATATACTCGTAACCTGGTGCGGAATCTAACCCTCTTAGTTTTATAGAATCCTTGAGTGATACAAAAGTGAGTAAGCTTGGCTAATATCTTTTTACGAATGTGTAATTCTCACTTGTTATTTCATACTTCTCGTCATCCATTACAACTAAGCTAAGATTAGAAAATAAAATTTACCTTACATTAAGGTCTCATAACTAAGTCTAGAAAGCCAAGGCTGTCCTACAATTTTATTTATTACTGGCTGTTAGAGGTGCCTGTTGTGTTTTGGAGGTGCCCGTGGTGTAATGGTTATTGTCGTAGGAAATGGACACGGCGACACGAGTTCAAAATCCTGGACGAGACTGATTGCATTTCACATAACACTAATACCCTTGGTAAAGGTATGAATCCAATTATTCTCCCTCCAGCTATGGATAAATAGTAGAGTAGACTGGGTTGTTCAGCCTCGTGAGGCAACTAGTCTAGGAGAAGGAAAACTCTGAATTCAAACCTCTTAAACTCCGCTTAAAAAATGACCTTGTGTCATCTCCTGACCCAGTGGAGGGGTTGATAAATATGGATATTTAATAGTAACAGTTCAATTCAATATCAAACATTTATTAGTACACAGTTAAAAGGTTTGAAGAATAGTAAATGACTAAATACTTTAACTTGAACCTCAGAAGGAGCACTTCTAATCTAGGAGAAGGAAAACTCTGAATTCAAACCTGTTAAACTCTGCTTAAAAATTGACCTTGTGACATATCCTCCCCGAGCAGAGGGGTTGGTAAATATGATTACTGGCTGTTGGAAGAGGAAAAATATACTCGACTTTTACAAAGATATTGGGGTGAAGTAAATTGCAAACAATAAACAAAAGCAAAATTTATCCTCGAAACCAAATAATAAAGTCTTGTGAAAGGGAACTTTAAACATCGAAACAAGGATTAAGAAAGTCATTAACTTAACTTCGAGAAAGACTTAATTTAAAAAGTCGAAGCAATAAACGAGTTAGGTTAATTCATAGAACTTTATCCCTGAAAAGGTAATGACTTCACAGAATTTGACTCGGGAGATTAAGTTGACAATCTGTTATCGGTTTTTCAATTTCTTCATATGCGATTGATGTAAGTTTGATTTTTTTAAATTTATTGACAAAAGAAACATTGTCAGATATTCAATGCCGAATCAATCCATGAATAAGAAGTTGTGATACTATTTAACCCATAGCTGAGGATAAGGGGGTCCATAACTTTCCCTAGTGTATAATTCCGAAAGTGAACCTTATAGCATGACTGGAGTTCGAACTCGCTTACTGTGATATTGTAGTCCTGCTCGATAGCATCTACACACCAAGAATTCTCTCGGGCTTAATGTAATCAATTACTGATATCATCTATTGTTAAATAGTAACTGTAGAAGATCTACACGCTAAAGAGGTAAAATTTTTCTTTATTTATCATTGCATCAAAGTCGATACATTGAAAATATAGATGCATTCAAGAATTTCGATTGGTTGATGATTAATCGACTGTCTGGTAGATTTTAACGGCATTTCACACAGTCAAGGTTTATTCTATGCCGAGTGTTTAAAAAATCGCGTTTATTCTACAATCCTATTGACATTTTCTGTGTAATTTTCTTCTTCCTTTTTTGTAAATAGTCGTATCGAATATGAATAATTGGCCAATAGATCTGTTCGAGTAATCGATGGGAATCGAAAAGGTGCTACCATTCTGAGTCAGAGTGGACCTAGGAATAATTGTTAAGAAAGGTACTTTCAAACTTCTCAAATCTCTAAAATAGGTGCTACATTATTAGATGCAGTAAAATGTCATATCTAGGACAATCACTTTTTGTTAGAGTGGGGGTCTTACCGCTTTGCAGGGGGAAATTTCAACGGATCTTAAACCCCGTCGACAGAACCTTTCGATTAGTAAAGAAAAAGAATCATTTTCATTGATGTTCGTCCATATAAACGGCAATAAATTTATATCAAACATTCTTGTAAAAAATGTATCTAAATGATTTATTATTACAAGTGCACCTGTTTGCAATCCATTTTAATTTAAAATAATCGATTCATTTTATTGATTGTTTTCAGGTTTGATTTTTTTAAAATAAACTTCAAATATATTCGCTTAGTTTTTCATGGCATTGAACTGAATATTTCCCATTGCTCTCAAAGCAAATGGGTTAAATTATAGAAAATTCTGGAATTAAGAGGCTGAGGAAAAAAGTTGTGCTTATTCGTATCCAGTCGCAGCGTTTAGATTTGAGGAGGTTTCAAAAAGGGTGTAACTTTAAAAATGATACAATTTATTGACATATTTAATTATTTTATTGTGTTAGAAAGGTTTTATGTTAGCCACATCAGGTGATGTAATACGGCAACAAGTAAGATGCAATTTTTGTCTTGAAAAACAAATGTCGACTTCAGGGATTTTTCCCGAGACAAATTGCTGGTTTCCTCTTCCCTTTAGACGTTGAAAGAAGACAGTAATTAAATTATACTGATGACCAAGAGTCTGTCTCTTCGTGTCTCAACCTTATTATAGAGCTATATTCAAAGTAACAAACCTCGGCAAATTCCTTTTAAAACCTAGTTTTATTTGAAGAAATTATCACGAAACAAACCTTGTGTTATATTTTTCATCGTGTTTCTGTGCAAAAATAATAATTATAAAAACAACAGCAAGCAACAAAATCCATTATAATCGCCCTCACAAATTTTTACTGCACATATATCCACACATGCACTTCTTTTGAAACATTTGATTTCAAACTGTTTTCTAATTTAATTCAAGAATGCATTTATTTCAATTTTTATTTTCAAATAAATTTTCTTCAGCTCATACATTTTCGATTTTTTTTACCGATTTCAATCTGACTTCAAAATTATTTTCAAATAATATATTTTTTAAACATGGTGAGGATTTTCTACTTTATAATAATCATAATACTGTTATGTGACTTTACATATAATTTTTATTGTAATTTAATCAATATTCTCCACAAAATAAATTTAACCTGAATTGCGTTTTTTTTTTTCAGATCTATCGATCACTACGTATATACATCTTAACATTTCTTCCCTTTTCTTTATGAAAAAAATATCCGTTGCCATGGATTGCATGTAGATAATGCATACATTTCATTATCTTTTTTACGAAAAAATTCTAAAAACAAAACTTTTTGGAAAACTTCTCGACTTTTCAAAACATAAAACATATACTAATAATTTCAGACAGATCTAATAGATGAGACGATAACAGTTATTACCACACCAGGTCAGAGTTGACATTCAAATAAGAACAACGAAAGAGTACTACATACTCCTCTTATCTCCAGAACTGGAGCCTAACTAAAAGAAGCAATTTAGTATTACTCAGGGCCCTCTTTTGTTTTGTTTTTTTTATAAATATCTGCATATTCTAAGCACCAGTGACAATTAGCTCTTTAGAAAAGAGTATAAAAAGTCTAATCAGCATTTCATCGATATTTCCCCTTAAAGTAAGAATTTCGATAATTAAAAATGATGATAACATATGCCACAAAAATACCATTCATTTGCAAATTTGACTGAAAATTACTTTATTCTACAGTTAAGCACATTAATAATAATAAGAATTTTAAAATGATATGTCATTTTTATTAGGTTACTGATACCTACATTATATTTTGTACGAATGGCGTGGAAAAATTCAACCAATTTCTCTGAAATCCTCTATTAAACAATATTTCTTTCATACTGGCCAACATGCTTATTGCGCAGAATAATTTGCCAGGCATTTTATTCTATTGCTTCTCAAGAACAGTCTTCAGTGAACAAATATTTGGATCGGAAGTTGTGTTTGTTTTGTTTTCTAAAGCAACCCATATAGCGTAATCAAGAAGGTTAAGATCTGGACTTGACGGAGGCCATAAAGAAACTCCAATCATTTCAGAATTTTATTCGCTTGGTTTCGGCGTTAAGCTCATCATAGATTCTTTGTCGTTTATTTTTTTGCTTACTCATATTGGACTGAATTTTTATGAAAAAGGGCTTGAATAATAGAGCTAATCATGAAAATTTAAATTTATCGGTTTTTCTTCAAAAATTGGACTAATCAGACTAAGAAAAATTTTTTTAAAAATTATACTATATTTTGCTTCTCCAACTTCTAAGCATAAAAAGTATTCGGCATTAAATAACCTACAATGGTTGACATGTCATAAAACTAAACGAAGCCCAAAACAGAATTCATGTAAAATTTTGAAGTGGAAACAGGCATCACAATCAGACGCGGACGCTTTGTCCAATAATATTACGAGAGGGTGCTGAACAGTTATTGGTTTCATTTAGAAAAAAATGTCTAAAAGCAAAGAAACATTCATGTTCTTCAGTATATTCATCCCACAGGTCAACAAACTTAAGGTAAGAGTCCCCATAGCGAAGTGGCTAACTTGCTGGACTGTGATATCCTATAATGGGAGTTTTAACTCCAGCCACGTTATTACGATCACATTTCTACTAATAAACGTGTGAAACGAATGAACCTTCCTTTCTTCCCTGCTATGTGTAAAATCGTAACACTACTCTTCTTCTATTTGAATGTCTTAGGCATTAGATAACTCACGAAGTTTGATATACTCTTAAAACAAAGAAAAAGAATTGTGTTGGACATAGCATTTAATCTTTTTCTGGTTATTATATTTATTGTAGTAAAAAATAAAAAATAAATGAAAGACTGCAAATATAATAACAATAGTAAAAAATTGTGGAAGCGGCGAATTCTTTTTATTGAATCATTTGTTTAATGTTTCTTTTTTCTTGTTATTTTTTCTCTCATTTTACCGGGACACAACGAACCACTATGATTTCCGTGAAAGGCGTAGCAAATATTAACGCAATCATTAATACACCTAATGTAATTGACAGAAAAACCGAGAAAGATGTAACACAATCAAACAACTTGATGACTATAGTAAATAACATTAACATTTCTCTCAACGTAATTCGGACACTGGAAATTTCCTTCAGATTTTTTTTTTGCTTTTTTTTTTAGGGGAGGGGATAATGGTAGATATATTTATATACAAATTTGTACCACGTCATCATTCTTTCCAGGAGTCGATAATGTGGAAAAAA
The DNA here is from genome assembly GCA_963585895.1 of Sepioteuthis lessoniana. Classification (NCBI taxonomy): domain Eukaryota; kingdom Metazoa; phylum Mollusca; class Cephalopoda; order Myopsida; family Loliginidae; genus Sepioteuthis; species Sepioteuthis lessoniana. Next base: position 6,193,395 of record OY757922.1, on the reverse strand, counting down.
ATAAATGAATAAAAAGTGCATTAGATATTAGCACGTATGCGCTCGTGAATATACTTACAATATATTTTTAATGCTGTTTCTTTGGTTTGGCAGTTTTGTGTGGGTTTATTTCTTCTCAGTACAAGGGATGGGTGTCTGGTTGCGAATGCTGATTTTCTTACTAAATAAATTTTCCCAACTAAAATCATTGGCGTAAAACAATATTCCCAGCTCTTTAGTTCTCTCCTAAAGTAAGGTTAGGTTTTCATCAGTGGTTGATTTTAAAGGCATTCCAATACGTCAAGGATAATTTTATGCCGAGAGGTTTGAGAATCGCTTTCATTATACGTTTTTATTTATTTTGTGGAGTTACTTCTTAAAAGTTTTTTCTTCCTTTTTCTGTTTGTTTGTTCGTTCATGGTCCTATTAATAACAACTAATCTTTAAACAGATCCATAACAAACATTGACAATCCAGGTCTGAGGGATCAAGAAGTAATAGCAATAATAAGAGCCACAAAATCAGATGAAATTATGTGTCATACTCAGAAGACCTTTTCATCCGATTTTCAATAGTCTGAAGATGATTATTTTCACTTTCGTTCATTCTAGTTTGTTTGAGCTGGGTTGGGTTACTTTCTTTAAAGGCACTTCAACCTATATCGGTAATTTAATGCCTCATCCATTTCTTTCTTTCCGTAATTCTCTACCTTACAAAATAAAAAATAGTTTAATAATAATATTCAAGTATATAGTAATAGCCAATAAATATTTAATGTTTAACATTTTCATATTATTTTTGAACGAATAGAATTACAAGAGTGTATCAATGAGTCTGCTGTATTGTTGCATATCGACTTTTTGTATCAGCCGTCTTGTTACAGATTTGTAAACAGGAATACAGCGATGCGCGTGGGCAAGCAGCTCGCATGGGTTGACTGCCGGAAGTATGTACTTGGATTGACAACCGGAAATCGTAGGCGTTGGGAAATTATATATACACAAGTGCCTACGTCAAACGGCCCGTCACTCAGAGTCACAGAGTTACAGCCAGGAAGTGTCTAGAGGGGGCGTGGGAAGAGGCCAATAGGACACACCAACTGAGAAGCAGATAAAGTTCTAAGCGCTGAATATGGAAACACAACCTGGCGAAGAAGAACAGGTCACTATAGCAGTCATCTGGCAGTCTGTGCCTGCCTCTTTCGTCTTCCCTCTCCCTGTCTCTGTCTCTCTCTCACACTAACAGAGTTTCGACCCATACTAGAGAAATAAAGAGAGATATATTTTTGTAAAGAATACGTTATATCGTCATTATTATACCAGCCGATATGTAACAGTATACAGCATAGATTTTATCTGACTATTGATTTGAAGATTTCACTGCATAATACCCAATTGATTTTATAAGTATTTACCATTCAAATAATAGCATAGTTAAGGATGGAGATTACATTAAGGAACAATTTTTTTGGGAAAAGGTTTTTCTTATTAGTTTGTATATATCAACGTGTTTTGGTGGAGAAAGAAACATTTGAATTCTGAATGATTTGATTTGCACTTTTAGAATTTGATAGCTCTCGTTTTCTCTCTCACTCACCTCTCCCCACCTCTCTCTCTCTCTCTCTCTCTCTCTCTCTCTCTCTCTCTCTCTTCTCCATATATTATCATTATTATTATTATTATTGCTATTTTACTTTTTGAGTAACTGATGATTTCTCTCAGGAGTTTGAGTGACAACAAGTCTTTTCAAATTTCCAGGAATCTTCTAGGGCCGATTCTAAGAATTCTGTAGTCTTGATATTCTCCACTTGTCCTCTTATTTTCAAGAGTTCCAGTTCTTTTACCAATCATTTGAAGATTGTTCCAAGTGCACCAATCACAAATAGTATCACTATTATCTTCATGTTTCATAGTGTTATATAGTTCCGCAGCAAGCTTCAGAAATTTATCGCTCTTTTCGCTTTCTTTTAATCTTATTCTGTGGTCTGCATGAACAGCGAAATCAACTATTAAGCAGGTTCTCCCCCGCTTTTTTTGTGACTATCACTAGGTCTGTTCGTCCGTTCGGGATCAGTGCTTCTGTTTGTATCTCAAAATCCTAAAGATATTTGTGTGTCTCATTCTCCAATACGGATTTGGTGCTGTGCATATTCCTCTTGTTTGTATGGTCCAATTGTATTATCTTGCACAATTCGCAGTGGATCACCTTCCCCATCCAGTCATAGTCATATACTCTTTTTGCGCTAACTTGCAACATTGCTAATAATATAGTTGGTTGTTTCGTGTCCATCGCCACATAGCATACATATGCTAACATGTTGCGACTTATCTATTTTTTGCTTTAACATATTTTTTCCTTATAGCGTTGTTTTATGCTGCTATTTGATGAGTTCCAGTTTCTCTCTAAAAGTTTCCTTTTCTTAGCCACGTTCAAGACTTCTGGTTTGAGATTTCGTAGACTTGTTTGAAAATCCATACACTTGTTTTTCTTCCCATTTTTGTTTTCTAATCATCTTTGTTCTTTATGATTCATATGTTGTTTTTGTTATTTCTGGTCACTGCAATTAACCTTTCTCTTTATGATGTAGTTTTCGTGTAAACCTAAGGGGATCAAAGACCTTTCGGAAGGGATTTAATAACCTAAGGCAAAAGAAATTGATTTGGATTTTAGAAGAACAGAGAAATACATTACGAATGTATAATAGCGTAATGGATTTTCAAAGGATAGTGTAGGAAAAATTATATATTATTTTATCTTATCGCTTGAACTGGTTTTTTTGCAAAAAAAAAATTACAGTGTGTTCTGATCGGAAGGCATGAGCGGAGTTATTTTGATGACAAAGAAAATAATGGAAACAAAGTTGACACTTCAAGGTCATTGTTATGATATCTGTACCTATCATGACCTTCCCCAAAAGAATACAACAGACCTTATCCACTATATCAGCTCCGTTGATCTCAATTGATATCACCATCACTTTCATGGTACAGTGTTTTTCAGTTCCCTAGCAACCAATACAGGCATCAACACGTGACTATCAAAGGCATGGACATCGATGGAGTGTCTATCGGATATATGTAAGTCAGACCCTACCGATAAAATAAAACGTAGCTTTTTCCAAGCAACGGTCGTGTCGATACTGCTGTATGGATGCACTACATTGACGTTAATGAAACAAATGGAAACGGCTTGACGGCAATTACAAAAGAATGCTCTGAGCAATATTGATCAAGTCCTGGAGGTACCACCTCACAAAGCAGCAGTTGTACGGCCACCTACCACCCATCACGAAAATTATCCAAGTTAGACGAACCAGACATTCAGGACACAGGTGTAGAAGTAAGGAGGAGCTCATAAGTGATATACTCTTGTGGACCCCTTCCCATGGATGAGCAAAAGGTTGGACGACCAGCTGTGTCACTATGTGGGTGGTCCGCTAAGCAGACGATCCCTTTGTCTGTTTTTGCGCCAAACCAAAACAAAGGGCTTAGAAAATAGATCGCCGAGGAGACCGGAAGTAGGCAAGGGAACGCCAGTCAGGGAGTTGGAAAGAGGAACCAAGAGGAAGCAGTTGGCGAAGGTGGTATAGAAGGGCAGTGGCTAGTCAACAATGGACAGCAGAAGAGGCCAGTCGGCATGAGATAGTGTCCAGGAGCAGTGAGGGAAGACCAGTCAAGATGAGTCAGCATTCCTCGTGGCTTGTGGAAATTTCGCGAAGGATGCACCTCAGCGATAGTCTACAGATGCACAAGGAATGCAGAGTGTCACAACTTAACCTTCTTGCACTTGAGTTAACCCAAGCTATATATTGTTCGTTTGTTTGTTGTTCTTTTTCTCCCACGCCCTTCATTGTATTTTTTGTGGCCATAAAGAAATGTGTGATACCCCTATCGGAACCACTAAATGATTCACCGGCCAAGATTGAAATGGTTTAAAGACGTTGATGTATTAACAGCTCTGTATCGATACTAGATGTAGCCTTTGAATACCTACCAGGTGCGATGGACAATAGAGTCGGGTGGCGTGAGTGTTTGAAGGAGATATGTGATGGGCGCGTGACCTGATGATTATCGATCACAGATCAGATCATCTGTATTTTTGTTGAAGGACTTTTAGTTGCTATTGTTCTGCGTTTTAAAGTATGTCATCCTCTAATATGTATACATCTGTTGCTAGAAACCCTTTGGAATTCGTTGCTTATGGGTTTGTCCTTACTTTTCTTGTTGTATACGTCTTTCTTGTATAATTTGGGAAATAAGAATTAAATAGTAGTATAACTGCTATTTTATAGAGTGCCGTTTCTATAATATGTTTAAAACAGTACGTAAGGTTTTTATATAAAAGCCATGTGGCATTTTTTCGAGGGGAGGTATGGCAAATCAACCATTGTCGGTTATTTAATGCTAAATCTGGTTTATTCATATATATTAAATATATATGATTGATAAACGTAAGTCGGCAAAGTATAATCGTTCCAAGTATTGTTATGTATCTCTAACAATTCAATGAAGCATCAGTCATTTTTTTCCCACAGTTAAATAAAGTTTTATTTCAAACAATTATATTTACCATGTCAATTTTTTGCAGCCAGTTTAAATGTCAAACACTTCTATTTGAGATATTGATTGGAGCCTATCAGGTGCTACCACTCCGAGCCATGGGAGCGGTGGCAATGAAGGGGTATTCTGCATTCCCCAAAGCTTCAGCATTACAGGAGCCTCAGCATTTGATTGTTTAGAGTTGTGGGTAGGGTTTACCCCTCTGCAGAGATGCAGTTGGTGTATTCTACAGGCCCCACCCCGACCTAGCTGATTGGACTGAGTCCCTAGGCATTTCATTCAAGAGCAAGTGGTATAAACATTTAAAACCATTTTTATTTGTTTTAGTTTTAATTCAACAATACATTTACAAGATGATATGATTTAATTTGTTATTAGAACAAATATATGTATTTAACCATGCCCTCGGCCACGAGCAGTGTGCAAAACATGCTCAATATTCCAGTGGAGTAAGAGTGGTTTTATTTAATGTTTTCCTTCTCTTAGAGTGGTTGCCGTACTAAAGTTAAAGAATGTAATCTCTTCCAATATTTCACATTGCAGGAATTGGGCAGAAATGTTGGACACATAACTGACGCGAGCGTATTTGTCTTATGTGAAATCCAAACAGCTGGTCAGGGTTTCAGCGTGGGTTGCCTTGTCCATTTCTTACGTCAATAACCGTTACATCCCCAGAGACGCCCAAACTGTTTTCTCGGCTAAAAAAGTTCATAGGCTAACCAAGATACTCGCATTGAATTAGATCAAATGAGGATTATTGTTCAACATAATCCTTCTTGCGGTCTGTGGCTGTGTTTCATCCTATTGATAAAAAAAAACCGTCAACACAGATATGACGCCATCCAATTAACTTTCCGGCACCTGAACTTTTCACCTCATTCTCGTACGTTAATAACGCTATTTATATTTTGATGGCGTCATAAATGCCTATATCAAATGCAATTCGGTGAAAATTCTATTAAAAAAAAAAACAAACAAAACACGTTGCACACGGAAAGCGTTGATATTTTGAATATGATCCACTCAACGTGATTCTTCTAAGCCAATGGAAACCTTCTTAATATGATGATTTATCAAGCATAAAAGGATTGTGAATAATTTTGTCGTCGACATTGTTTGCTAATTTTGAGAGTTAGTTCCCCCATAGCAACATTAGATTGTAACCCAGAACTTGGACGGCTAAGGTTTACGAATAAATAAAATGCCTATGGTGCGATATCCATTAATCTTCTGAAACGATGGATATCCGCAAAGTCATTTCTTTTACGTCACGTCTTAAATAGCCTATTATATTTAAGAAAAGCATTGGGATTGTATAACTTGTACAAAATATACTGAACTGCGGCAAACACTTGTGCCATACTGTAATAATAACAGTACCAGTACAAATCTGTGACTAGAGCACAGATAATAATCACCCCTGTGTCTGGTATACACCAAAATATACTACCATGATTGGCAACACAGACACACCAAATGGATCAAAGAAGCTGAAAAAATATACATGATCGTTATTCCAAGACTAATCCTACACAAAAAGGGTATAAAAAATTATAGAAATTTGGACTAATTTGCCAAGATTTAGAGTAGCAAACCAAAGACGTGCAGACCAAACTGGAATGATATAATAGAAAATTTGGTTTTCTGAGATTGAGATATTAGAAATGCATGAACAAATAAATAAGGATGAATATGAACAAGATCTCCCTCAATCTATACCAAAACACTAAATAGTGAAAAGCAAAAAACCTCAAAACGAAGTGTGAAATCGAAAATACCGAAAACCGAAACATCATAAACCCCAACACCACAAAACAAATATTATCTCAAGAAGATGAAATCAACATCATCATCATCATCATCATGTCGTGCGGCTAGCACGGATATCCCTGACCCTCTCTCTCCACGTCTCCTAATCATTCATCGCCTTTGGCAGGTCTTCAGGGTTACATCCCGTATCACCACATAGCTGCTGTATGTATGTTCGAGCTGGCCGTCCTGCTTTTGATTGGTCATATACGGGGGTCCACAGGAGTACATCACTTATGATCTCGTCCTTGCTTCTCCAACAGTGTCTGGCATGTCTGGTTCGTCTAGCTTGTATAGTTTTCGTGATAGGTGGTAGGTGACCGTATAGTTGGTGCCTTGTGGGGTGTTGCTGCCAGGATTGTTCAATATTTCTCTAAAAATGCTTGTATAATTGCCGTCTAGCTTCTTCTCCAATCGTTTAGTCAGCTTCCAAGTAGTGCATCCATATAGCAGTATCGACACGACTGCAGCCTGGAAGAAAGTGCGTTTCATTTTATCGGTCAAGTTTGATTTCCATATGATCGAAAGCCTATCGATAGCTGTCCATGCCTTCGTTAGCCGTGTGTCGATGTCTTTTTCGGTTGATGACACGCTGCTTCCTAGGTAGGTGAATTTGTCAACCAGTTTCAGAGAGGTTCCGTCTAGTGTGGAGATGTCGCCTTTCTGATTAAAGCACATAAATTCAGTTTTGTGTGCATTAACATGGAGTCCAATGCCCGCAGCGGCTCGTTCCAAACTATTCAGAAGTGTTTCGGCTTTGTTGGGTGTATTGGCCAGTAGCACTATGTCATCGGCGTAGTCGGCGTCGGTAATTGTTTTTGCGGGGTACCTTCTGCTTCTTTTCTTTGTCAGGACGAAGCCGAGCGATGCGGTTTATGTATGTGGTTTGAGTGTGGGTCAAGGTTATCTTTCGATGGCTGTTTTTATTCTCATTTATAGAAGCCACTCTTATTGATGAGCAGCAGTAGTTCCCCGATCGAACTGACAATCCTGAGCGTTAAGCTGCAGGGTTCACACGTCCATCATGCTGCTTCCCATGTGTACGTGAAAGGAAAAAAAAAGCGGTGGTTCCTTTTCCTTTAAGTTTTAACTTACTTAAAGTCCAGTTGACTATTCTTATATCATATTTCCCCGCCCCCGTAGATTTCCTATTGCTAGATTGTTGATTTTCTATTGAACCGGTGCGATGAAAGTAAAGCTTCTAATACTCCCTAATATGAGAATGGAGACATTTTAATATTTTCAGTCCAGATCGAACACAGATTTCCTCAGTTATAGAAAAGTGACAAGTGCTAGACATGGGGATAGGGGGCTAAATTTAAAACAAATCTATTTTGTCGTCTCAAAAATATTCACCTGGAATAAACTTTGGCCAATTAGAAAGTCTACATTTAAATGCAAATGTTAAGCAGATGATTTTACAAGACACGCGAATCAATGATTTAAATAGACAGTTACCAAATATTTACCTTTGAGCAGGACTTCATAGCAACAGATATGTTCCTTCTAAAATTTTCTAATGACCTCGGACGACTATGTCATTAATATATGAAATAAATCTAGAGTTAATAAAGAAAATCATGACTGAAAAGAAAACATTACCATACCTCAGAAACCATGACTGAAAAAATTCAATGCAGAAACTGAAAATGTTAATAAATTGATACTAAATATCACAATGAGCAACATCACTGAATTTAACGAGATTATTTATGCAGGGGAGAAACTAGACTGTGATAAAATCGGTTTCCCCTTCGGAATTCGAACTGAAATACAAAATCTGAATGGGGAATTAGTCAAACGAGAGTACTAAGGAATCAAAAATATGCAGATATGTTGGGAGGAAAAAGACAAAAAATAGCATATAAGCCTGACAATCCAACTTGATGAGATAAATTAAAAGATATTGTCGACTTAAAAGATATCGAGACAGGTCAAGTAATACAAACAAAACAGAAAATTTCAAAGTAAAGAATATTCTACCAATAAGTGGGTGAAGAATGCAAGAAGAAAAAAGCAACACCAAGCGAAACTAGACAGTGATAAAATCGGGAAATACAGCGAGGCAGACAGATAAACAAAACTGTGAAAACCAACGAACTTACTGAGGAATTAAAAGTACGCTGCGTTTTAGTGGGAAGAAAAGAGTAAAAGAAATAGCAGACAAGTCTGAAAGTTCAACTGGAAGAGATAAATGAACAGAGGTTGCTAAAAGAATGGAGACGCAAAAGATATAGTTAAAGGGTCAGACAAAACAAACAAACAAAAAAAAGTCCTTACAAAAAAGCAAAACAAAAATTCTTCCGACAGGTTAGTTGCAAATGCTCGAAAGCAAACAAACAATCAGATACCAAGGAAACAAAACGACATTGGAGTAAAATTTGGGGACGGAAAGAATATAACAAAGGAAAAAGAATAGACAATATGAACAAGAATTACAAGGAACCGAAGATGGCTCTGAAATGGACATGCTCTAGGAATTTCTTTGAGCAACACTCAAGGAAGTACCGTTTCGGAAAACGACATGTCATGATGACATACAAGGATTCCATTTAAAAAAAAAAACCTCCATCGATGATCGATTAGCCCTGGAAATAAGTAAATGCCTTAAAGAAGCAAATGTACTCAAATGACAAAACTACCAGGAAAAAATAAAAAGGAACTCTCCCAAGTAATTATAGACCGATTACGTGTTTACCTATATGGTGGAAAATCCTAGCAGCACATATTATGAAGGAAATCTATTACTTGCTTTTATGCCATGAAATGGACGAACAGGAATAAAGTTACAAGGGAACAATAGGAACAAGTGGAACAGGAGGCATACTGAACACTGATCAGCAGATCTTCAAGGAGAACAAAAAAGGAGAAAAATGTAGACATGGTAAGGGATGACTAAAAAAGGCATCCGATATGGTCCCAAAACCTAGACATTAGATATCTGAAAATGCACAAAATATCAGACAAAGCCATAAACTTTATTACGAAAGCAATGGACGATGGGAAGGTGGAATTAACAGTAGGAGAAAAACTTTGACAGAAGTTTAAATCTAGAAGATATATTCTTCGGAGCCCCCTTCGTGCTACTTCTTTTTGTAAAAGCAAGAATGTGACTCAATTACATTGGAAGTACTCTAGGGTCTACAATTTAAGAAGATCAAAAGAAAATATAAAATATCTTATGTACATCGACAACAAGTGTTTAACAAAAATAAAAAAGAGCAGGAGACTATCATACAAGCATAAAGAATCTACAACCAAAATGTAGGAATGGAATTTGGCATTAAAAATGAGCTATGCTTATCCTGAAACAACGGAAGGATTAGAACTACAAAACCAAGAAAGAATCAGAACTTTTGGAAAAAAACCCAAAAAACTATAAGTCCTTGGGAATATTCGAAGCGGACAACATCAAACAACTTGAAATAAAATGAAAAAATAAAAAAGAGTACCTTAGAAAACTCCACGAAAATAGCTTTACAGCAGAAATCTCTTTAAAAAGATAAAACCCTGAGAGATCTCCCTGGTAAGATACTTGCAATCCTTCACACTCCAGGGAGAGAACACCCGAACCGACCGTAGTGGGAAAAACTCGCAAGGAATTAGGTAATAATAATAAAAAAGTAGGGAAAAAAAGAACAGGAAGGAGAGGGTAAGAAAGTGAAGATAGATAGATAGATACAGACAGACAGACAGATTGAGGGACATATGGACAGACAGAGAACAGTGTGTGTGTGTGTGTGTGTGTGTGTGTGTGCACGTGTGCACGTGCATGAGTATTAAAAGATAAGAACACAATGCATTTTTAGAAAATGCATAATTTCAAGTATCAGGACTATTATCAACAGTATTTTGAATTTAAGATCCTCATAAAATTTCATATTTCATAAATCCCTAATATTCAAAATATGAAAAACTTTGACTATTTCTATTCGTTTTTAAATTGAAAATCAGAAGTGTCCAATGAAATTGAGAATTTCCGAACATTTATTTATTTACGGAGACAAATGAAAGAAGTAAAAAAATAAGGGTTAAATCATTTTACCTTGAAATTTTCAGCAAAAATGTATTTCCATATTTTGAGTGCTATTCCTCAATGATTATGAAATAAGAGAACTCAAAAGTGGTTGCTAAAAAGAATCTGATATCGGAGAAGTGATATTATCACGTTTCGATTTAAGAATACTTAAAATTGAACTCCTGACGTTCTTGCCATGGTCAATGACAACGTTGTGACAAAGATCGGATAAAATCGGACCTTCCACAATGATTTCAAAACAAGAAAACAGAAAAAAATATTTTATTGTCCGCTTAAAAGTTTATCTTTTATGTACACTTAATATTGAATATAATTTTGTAATTGTTTGCAAATTTTTTGTATTTTTTCAGATTTTGGATTAATGAAGAAAAGACTAAATCTCCCCCTCTCTCTCTCTCTCTCTCTATCTATCTATCTCTCTCTCTCTCTCTCTCTCTCTGTCTGGCTCTGTCTTTCTGTCTAACTCTCACTTTCCCTTTTACTCATTCACGCACATACACACACAAACATGATACATATATATATATATATATATATATATATATATATATATATATATATGAAAATTAACTTACAATTATTTCTACGGTGGCTTCTGTTTTCAAAGGCGGAAGCCAGTTTTTTTATCAAACAGCAACTGGGAATAAGTTACCGTCTTATGATCATGGTTTCCTCTGCATGAAACTTTAAGTCATATTGAAAAAGTTTTCAAGTTATATTTCTTAATTTTAATTCTTATTAAGACTGTCTTTTCATATTGAGTCTTTTTATTATTTTCTCAAATACTCGCATTTTTTACACCAATAATAATGATTATAATAAAACATTACTCATATAAGTGAATGCATCAAACTATCGAAAAAAGAGTATAAGACTTGGCACGACTGGGTCAGAAAGGTAATCCTCTGGGAATTGTGCAAGAAATTGACATTTAACCAAACAAATAACTGGTATAAGAACAAACTAGAATCTGTCCTGGAGAATGAGACTCAAAATTCTCTAGAATTTTGTGATACAAACAGATCACCAAATCCCAGCCAGAATACCAGACGTTGTAATAGTTACATTGAGTGAAAATCAAAGAAAACAAACAAACACACAAACAAGCAAACAAACAAACAAAAAACAAGTACGTAGACCTTGCCAGAGAAGTGAAAAAGCTGTGGAACATGAAGATTACGATGATACTAATTGTAATAAATGCTTTAGGAGCACTTGATAAATGGCAACGGAGATTTGGAAATCGGAAGACGCGTAAAAGCAATCCAAATTACTGCATTGATCAGATCGCCCATTATAATGGGAAGGATTCAGGAGACTTGAGTAGACTTGTTGTCACTCGGACACCAGTGAAAGACCCTCAGCTAATGTTGGTGAGAAAAACTCGTAATGATTATTACTATTATTTGTGATCGAGAGGATTAAAAATCTCTACCTCTGCTGCCAAATTTTGCTACAACACCTACACCCACACCCACCTCTTTGAAGTTTTCGATTGTCTAGAAAGAAAAAATAAATGATCAAAGCTACACACTAAATACCTCAGACCAATGACCGCTAGATCACATCATCTACTTAGAAGCGATTACAAATGGAAAAAGTAATAAACTGAAAAAAATATTTCACAGATAATTACTTACTACCAATTAAAAAAAACGTTTTCTTATTCCAGGTTTTTGTGATAATTCCTAAGGTCAGAAGAAATACGAGAATGATCTATGGTATTTATAAAAAGATGACTACTGAGTCCCTTCCTTAAATAGCACCCTCCCGATCTCCGGTGAAGTTGGTGGTTGACAACTAGGGTCAACGTCGAAAATAGTGCAAGAAATGCTCGCACGAGAATTAGTGATTTTTATCAGTCAGTTAGTCAGTCCAACCCTGGCTGAAGACAAGTAAAGAGTTGAAATATTGGAGGTGCTCCAATATTTCAACTCTTTACTTGTGGGCAACAATTTATGTAACAATAGGATCTTTCATAGAATTAACAATACTGCTCCTTGTCTTTTAGATATGATTCCGGTCCAGAGGGAGGCTGAAATACAGTAACAAAGTGAGTGGAGATTTCTTTTGAACCACCTGTTTGATTTCTCTCTTTTCCGTGAACTCATAATCTCTTCATCACATCTTCACCATTTTCAGGCGTGGTGCCCACTTTTTAAAATGTATTCATTTTTTAAAGAAATAAAATCACATCTTCGCCATATATTTCATACATTTCCTACAAAATCCACACGTAGTTATTGCAGGTAGTACTTTTTTGCAGAGAGGTATGACTCCCACCACAAAGAGTGTCCTGGTAATGACACTAAACAATCTGATGGTAAGGTTCCACTAATGCTGAAGTTTTGGAGAATGCAGAGCTCCCCTTCATTGCCATCACTTCCCGGTTAACTCTAACCTGGAGTAGAAGCACCTGATAGGGTCTTATCTATTATTCAACAGAACTAAAATCTGTAGTAATGCTAAACTGAATTACTTGAAATAGGACTGTTTTGACATTATGCGGTATACTTATGCTAAACGGAATTGCTTGCAATAGAATCGTTTTGACATCTAAACTGCTAAGTGAATTGTTTGAAATGCAACCATTTTTGTATGCTAAACTGGATTGTTTGAAATAAAACTGTTTTTGTCATAGGAACTCTACTTACGCTAAACTGAATTGTTTGAAATAGAACTGTTTTGACATTTAGCAGTTATTAAACAAAAAATACTCCTATACGAAAGGGAATTGTTTTAATTAGAACTGTTTGACAAAACTGAATAGCTGGAAATAGAAATGTTTTTGACAATTAAACTGTGTACTCATGTTAAATTGAATTGTTTGAAATAAAACTGTTTATTTGTATAAAAATAGATTTGGCATTAAAAAACCTGCAAATATTGATATACCATAAACCCAAACAAACACATATAGTTACCCTCTGCGAATCATATATATTAAAAAAAATGAAAATCTGAAAATTAAGATTGTTGGAGGAAATGAACATGATCTCCAATCATTCAATCACCGGCAATCTTTAATCATTAACCGAATTTTGCCAATGTTTCCTACGGTAATAACGATTGCAGGTCCTCCGAAACAAGAGTAATTTTCCAGGGATTCATGCCTGGGTTTAAATACCGTAACAATAAAAGACACCCTTGTTTATTTGATATATTGATTGATTGATTTTAACGACTGATTACCCATCTAGATTTACTTTATGTTTTGTGGTTAAGGAATCGCCTTCTTTTTACGTTCATATTTAAATTTTTTATGATATTGTTATTTTATGATTTTTAACGGAAAAAAATCGAACTCTTTGACCTATAGATATAACCAAAGAAAGTACCTCCATTTCAAGTCTGGGTGGATCTGGAAGTAATGACAATGAAAAAATTGTCAACACTCCCCCAGATATCTAGAACTGTAACAACCGTACCAGATAAAGTTTAGTGTCATGCCTTCTTTTTTTGGCGGGAATTGGGGAAGGTATAACTCCGCTGCATAGGATGCTGTACTCAGCGTATTTAGTATCATATCCACCTCTTTTTTTGCGGGAAGGAAGGAAGCCATTAGCCTTCTACAGGGAACGCACCCAACATATTTTAAACCCCGCTTCGAGAGCAGAGATTTTTTAGTCTCTAAAGGAAAACTTTAAAATTATATTTTTTAAGAAGAGAAACAAGATACCCTATCATTCATTCATCTAATGACTATATTTCTATGGATTTTATCAATCTTTTCAGTGGTAGTAACAATGGGAAGCTTTCCTGAATGATAGTAATCTTTCAGAGCTTCTCCATCTGGATTTGTATCCCGTCATAATGAGAGACATCCTTATTTAGTATCAGCTGAGCAGATTTGATTTTCATACCAACTTAGTGAGAAGCGGATCAATGATCGGTATTATCAAATAGATATATTTCTAAGTTTCATTTTTTATTAAAACTGAAAAGGAGGCACTCCTAGGGTTACGATTATATTCTTAGGAAATTGATCCGATGACGCGAGTTCAAATTCTAGATGGGGCTCTCTACGTTTCTCTTTGGGCAAAGGTTCTTGAGAAAGACATATATCTATCTCTTCTCTAAACTCATGCTATTTTTAAATAGTTGGGTAGACTGATTTCTTTGACCTTGGTACTATAGCTAGTCTAAGGGAAAGAAAACTCTGGATTCAAATCCATAGTATGCTGCTTAAATTGTTCTTGTGTCCTATCCATCTCGTACTAGAGGAGTTGGGTAAATATTTACCGGAAAAGAGATAAAAACAGAAATAAATTTGATATTTTTAAACATTCATATTGTAGCAATTTAAGTGAACTCATATGAAAGTTTGTTACTAATGACTTTGTATCTTAGGATACAAATATAACAATCAACTTTTTGATTAGACAGCAATTTTATAGGTCCATTTTTATGAAGATCCTATTATATTGCTTAATATGGAGGTGCCTTTAGCGTAATGGTTTTCGTGGTTGGAAATAGAATCGGTGTTTTAAATTCAAAATCCTGAACAAGGCTGTTTTTGTTTCCCTTCCCACGAATGTCTTTAAGAAAAGAATGAATCCATTGGTTATCTACCCGTTAGCTCTCGGTAAATAATCATATAGATTTCGTAGTACAACCAGACAAAGAGAAGGTTTTTTTTAACTGCTCTTAGTGAAAATGCTCAGGAAATACATTAATTACATAATATATGCATGGGAGAATCGTTTGAATTCCCTCCAAGAAAAACAGAAAGGATTCCTTTGTATACTTTGCAGAATTTTCATTCTTTTTACTTTTATCTTTAAAGTGCAAGCATTAATTACAATCGCAACACACTGTTATTTTATATTTCACAGAAACAATAAAAACATAAATTCACCCCAAACTGTCGTCTTGCAAAGAGTGAAGTACTATATTTATCAGAAATGTTGAAAATAATTGTCTTCTTTAAAAATTCAAAGGGTCACGAAATCCTTTTTTTCTTACATAGCACATAAAATGCCAACATAAATTTAATCAATCTAATAATCTTTGTTTTTAAGTTTCCGAAATTCATATCTTTTTTTAAATGACTACATTTCTTTGTTATCTATTAATTTATTTCTTTTCTTTTCTTTTTCTTACTTATTTACTTTTTATTCATCTATTTTTACAATCCTTTTTTTCAGTTTTCCTTGCCACATAAATGCGTGAGTTATGTCTTTCCGGTTCGGTATTCCAAACACCTTCCAGTCGGATAGGTTTTTAGCGTGACAGTACCATGATTTTACCTCGCTCCTGAATAATATATACCTATTATTTTCCTTGAAGCATTTTATTTAACAGTTTTAGAATCGATATTTGGGAAATCAAATACATTGATTAATTTTCTGCAGAAAAATATTCGTACGTATCGAAATTATGTTCCTGTTTACAGTTTTAAAATATCTAACATTTAGATGCATATATAAAATGCTTATATATAAGTCGATATTTGCTTTCTTTTTTTAATAGTATATTAACCTTCATGAAGTATTCAATACCTAATGTTATATAATTAAGGAATGATTTTTTTTACATTAATCATTTTTCGTTAATTATATTTTATAATTCAGTTTGGTTGGGGTTTAAAATATTCGGCTCTTTGTTCAGGTGGACAGACATTGGGTACAGTTTTACGCTCGCATGCAAAGTATATGACAATCACAATTGTCATAATAAACCCCGGATAGAAAACGGGGCTGGAGTGTGACTGACGTCATGCCCGGAAGCGATGGTCCTGAGAATTTGAAAATTTTGAAAAAGGGTCAGTTGGGAGTTGACTGTGGACCATGCAGGCAGACAATTGAGCTTGAGAATGGAGTTCTCTGCCATAGTTTTTAGTTTCTACCGTTGCGGCGGTGGTTAAGTTTTTCGGGTCCCGACAAGCAAAGATGAATTGAGATCTAAATCACCACGAGATGTACCGAACGTTAGGGGTATCGTTAGCATAGTATGATTACGAAAGACTTTTAAGAATAGTCTCTCTCCTCGTGTCGAAGAACCGAACTCAGAAGTAAATAAATGCGTTCCTACTGGGACAACGGAGTCCGCCTGCATTTGTATATGCATTTGTGTTTTGTACTTCCCTGTATTTGAATTTGTATATGTACTGTTGTGATTGAAGATTATAGCTATACAACACCTAATCCGTCATTAGAGAAGTACAATTATGATACTATTTAAGACATAGCCGAGAGGTTATACGTTTCTAAAGGATATTACTGCCAAAGTGAATAAAAGAGCCAGGCTGAGGTTCAAAATTGCTTACGACAGTGTGGTAGTCGAGTACATTGGAAATACGACCCCAAGACTCAACCACATATCTAAAGACTACCTAGATCTAAACATGAAATAATCTAAACATAACTACACCGTTTATATATATATATATATAATGATAATAAATAGATATATATTATATACATATTTAATCCATGGAAAATATTGTTCTGCAACCTAAGGTTTCATGAAGTTTATAACAACATTGATTGGGCAGTTAAGAGGATGGAATGAAATTGAAAATCGAAATTGCGACAAAATACAGACAAAAAGCCGTTAAGATTTCGTTTGTGTGTGGTTGTAACTGTGTGGATGTATATGGGTGTGTATTTGGTTGCAGAACAATATTTTCCATGGATTAAATAAATAAATAAATATATATATATATATATATATATATATATATATATTATTATTATTATTATTATTATTATAGCTCTATCATAGATATTGAGCACTCTCCATATCATATTGCACTTGGTTCGACACATAACCATATAGTGATTTACTGACGACCAACACTCTCATAATATAATATCATATATATATATAAATATATATATATATATATATATATATCAGGGAGACATGGGTTCAATCCCAGGTCACGTCATACCATAGACTTTAAAAATGATACTTGGTACCTCCTTGCTTAACACTCAGCAATATAAGGTACGTATCAAGGGTAAAGTGTAGCAAATCAGGAAAAGATGTAGCGCCCTCCCCTACACCTCTGTGTAGTATCTATCGAAATAGGAGCCTTCTGGTCACCTTCGACCGTTGTCCCCCTCGACTAAGGTCGCCAACTTTACTTACAATATATATATATATATATATATATATATATATATATGCAATTTAGTTTTCGCAAAAGAGCTTCAGTGATTACCTATTTTTAAATAATTCCTATTTGATAATATCAGTTTTCATTGTTTATTATTCCAATTGATATAACAAAATTTTAGTACTTTGGATTTAAAAGGCAATAATTTTTTAAATAAAATGTTAGGGGACATATTTTTATCCACAATGCTATTACTTGTAAAAGATTGCCTGCCCCAATGTGATGAGAAAGCTTAAATACGCTGACTTTATCCACTCTGGAGGGATAAAACCCCACTTCAAAAAGCAAGAAGTCCTGCGTATGAGACTAAATTGAATCTAAGGTTGAGATTCTTATTTTGTTTCTCTGGGAAGTGAAGAAGACCCCTTCATTTCCATTAAGGTTCACTCTTATCCAGATTATGGTTCCATCAATGAGCCAAAAATATCTGTTAAAGTCATTAGTATTTGGCATGATTACTTGGTGCTATATAACTTGAAATTATTTGTATTTGAATCTTTATTTCAAACTATAATTTAATATTTGGGATTATTGCTTAAAAACATATGTTATATTCTCATGTGCCGTATCATAACGACACAATAATAAACAGACGCACGCAGACTTCTTTAACAAAGTATTTACCTCTAACTTTATTGCAAGGGTTCGAAAGGGTTACTCAAGGTTTGCGTGTGAGAGGGAGCTGGAGATCAAACAGAACTGCAATATTTTGACCCTCACTCTTATGGCCGTCACTTTGTGTCTTTCTTGTTCTCCTGATGCTCAACCGGAGGTCTAGAGGCCCACTCTGCTGGGTGATGGCTTCCTTTACTGCATCTTATCAGCAACTTCTCTGGTCCCCAAACTCTATCGGGGTTCCCGAGGGCCCCCTCGGCCAGATGTGGTTTTACCTACAACATCTCGTCTTCTCCATCTCCAACTCTACTGCAACTCGAACTCAACTGTCTTGACTTCTGTCTTGACTGAGCTATGTAATAGTTCAGCGCCCACTCGATCGCCCACTCGATCTTTGAAATCACATGTTTAATCGTCATCAAGCGGAAATAACTGTCCTCCAGTTCAGAGGTCATTCTCTTCCGGTGTGTTAGTCTATGAGAGTATCATGGGAATTTTTTTACCTCGTCCCATTTCATCAGCCAATTTCCGCCCACGCGATTTCCTCTCATAACTGCCATTAGAATGTGTCACTTCCTTCCGGTGCATCACCTTGGACTGGCATTTTCGGCCGGGTCGAAGGTCAAAACATAACACATATAACAGCGTGAAAGTAAATGACTATTGATAAACAGAAAAAAAATCATTAAAACCATATAATTATTTGTATTAAATAGCAATACTTAAACTATAGCACTGCAGGAAAATTATTTGTATTGAATATGACTACTTTGAACCATGCATGTGCATATTATTCGTCTAGCATGATAGCTGAGTGGAAAAAAAACTCTTAAGAAACAATTACAAAGAATGTATATAAAATTGTGTTATGAACGCAATTCTCTAATCCGTTGGCATGAATTATGCTAGAGAGGTTGAACTGCCGTTAGAACTAATCGATGAGTTAATTATAAGGTTTGCATGAGGTGAAATTTGGAGCAGGTGAAAAATGAAATTTACTACACTTGCAAATGGTTTTCCAGACGTGCTTTCGTAGCATTTATTGATTATCATATCTACCCAACCCCTCCGCTCGGACAGGAGATGACACAAGGTCAATTTTTAAGCGGAGTTTAACAGATTTTCATTCAGAGTTTTCCTTCTCCTAGACTAGTTTCCTTACCAAGGCTGAAGAACCTAGTCTGCCCTACTATTTACCCATAGATTGAGGGAGAATAATTGGATATTAGTGCTATGTGAAATGCAATCAGTCTCGTCCTGGATTTGAACTCATGTCGCTGTGCCCATTTCCTGCGATGATAACCATTACACCACGGGCATCTATCAATAATAGGTTTCAAAATGGCTTAAACCGGCACCAAAGTCATATGGGCCAAATACATGTAAGAAGATTATGATGCGTCTATTTTTCGTTTTTCTATTTGTCTATCTTAAGTATCAGCATTAGAAAGTTTAGTTTTTACTTGCTTTCAAACTCCGATAGATTTAGTTAAATAGGAATAGAGAGAAATAAAAACGTTGTTGAAGAGAGTAAGTTCAAGAGATATGAACAGACTTTGATTGTTACATAAATGTACACAGGCTTAGACAATTAAATCGATAAAAGTCTAGGGAAATCGATTGAGAGCGATCAGTTGAAATAGACAGATATACATGGATGCATTTATTTTTTTCATTCTTTTGTCCCATCTGTACAGTCCAAGTCGATACTTTCCAGCCACTCAAATCTGATTTTCACACGAAAAACCTGGGCCCTTGTAAACTGATACATCGGGAATAATGTGAATTTTTTTTTTTGCCATTATTTGGTTGATGTTAGCTTTGGCCTTCTTAAAAAAAAATAATTTTCTCTAAAGCAAAAATACCACAATCTTATTAAATTAAGTAAAAGTAACACCTGATTCTCTTTGCTACCCTCGCGTTATTAATGAAAACAACAGTAATAAAAAATAGTTTTTCCATGTACACTATCACTCATTAATAAAGAATCTCGAAAAATTTGTAATCAAATGTTTTTTGAAAAGGTATATCAACCTACGTGAGTAATTTAATGTTAAAGCCCTCAATGTAGAAGAACATCAGTGATACTATTTAACCCATAGCTGAGTGGGGAATAAGTGCATATATTCCTTTCCCAAAGATATTAATACGAAAATGAATATAAAAGGGCACAATGGGTTCGAACTAACTTACGTTGTGGCTGCACATTAGCCGTTACGCCGCAGGGTAACCGCGAATGTGATTAGGCATTATTTATCATATTTATCCAACCCCTCCGCTCGGACAGGAGATGACACAAGGTCAACTTTTAAGCGGAGTTCAACAGGTTTGAATTCAGAGTTTTCCTTCTCCTAGACTAGTTGCCTAACCAAGGCTGAAGAACCTAGTCTGCCCTAATATTTACCCATAGCTGGAGGGAGAATAATTGGATTCATACCTTTCCCAAGGGTATTAGTGCTAATGTGAAATTCAATCAGTCTCGTCCAGGATTTGAACTCGTGTCGCCGTGTTCATTTCCTACGACGAAAACGACGAATGTGATTAGGCATTATTTATTACTACATTGAAACTTTGTATCCAGAAAAATAAATATGTTGTCGTACAAAAACAGCACATGGTCGCTTTCACCTCTCACCTCTGTCTCTCTCTCTCCCTCTGTCTCTGTCACCTCTCTCTGTCTCTCTCTCTTTCTCTGTCTCTCTCTGTCTCTCTCTCTGTGTCTCTCTCTCTCTCTGTCTCTCTCTCTCTGTCTCTCTCTCTCTCAAATCATGCAAGACACTGCAGGAGAAATAAATACGAACATAATTGTCGTTCCCTAATGGACTCCTTTACACGGACGTGCAAGTGTTGGTCGACCCCGAAGATCTTATCAACAGCTCTATACGGACACAGTTTAAATGTAAGTCCTGTTTCCTTGTCAAAAACATTATTTTAAGCTATTCAGTTTAGTCAAATAGTTCAGTTTAGCATAAGTATGCCGTTAGTTCTATTTAATCCATAGATAGGGCCCTATCAGGTGCTACCACGCCGGGCCAGAGTGGACCTGGAAGCGATAGCAATGAAGGGGTACTCCACATTCCCCAAAGCTCCAGCATCACTGGAACCTCACCATCAGATTGTTCAGTGTCATAAACAGGACACTCGTTGGTGGGGTCATACCTGTCTGCAGAGTTGCAGTCGCTGTATTCTACTCCCCCAGCCGACTGGACAACGGGAAAAAGAGTCCAAGCACATTTAGAAATGTTATCCACGAAATGATTTAAAAAATCATATATTTCTTATATACAATTAAAAATAATGTGGCTTTAAACAAACTGCAATGATGGATATGCCATGAAACCAAACAAACAATCTATCTATCTATCTCAATACAATCTGTTTGTGTTCATATCTATGAATGTCTATTCATATGTATCGATGTTCATATTTATCTATCATATATATATATATATATATATATATATCCACTCTCATTCTCTGATCATATCTAACAACTTAAATCTGATATTACCGCCTATTTTAACAGGTTTCATTTTGTTCTAAAAGACTTTTGAGATTTTTACAACACCTCGTTTAGTTTTGGCAGAAGGTCAAATTTATGAAGCAATTTCAGAGAACCGAACTCACAAGTCATACTTTGCTAACTCTCACGTCATACTAGACGTTCTATTAGATTTTCTTCTATGGAAGAAATAATTATGGACCTGAAATGTCCTCATCATTCATTCTCCAATACACACTTTAATTATATGTGCATATTATACATCCTAGCGAATAAATCACTTATTTCCTCACGTTTATTTTCACTTCCTCTTCAGCTTTTTACTTCCTTTTTCTCTTCTACAGTTATAGTTTTTTCAGATAACTTTCGAATTTATTTCTGGGGTAATTGTTTGTATTGCACTATTTGTCTTCCTTAATCATTCTGTCATTAACGAGTCTCAATTTGTAAAAATTCAATCATTCGATCTGACGTTTTTTTTTTTCAACAACCAGTTATTGATCAGTTACAAATCAATAGGAGAACCAAATGACTTATATTCGAAAACAGAGCTAAAATTAAAATTTGAGAAATATATTGCGATATATAAAGATAATTCCTTTTCTAGTTTTTATCTAAGATTTATTTCATCTATGCAACTAATCACTATCTATGGCTGAACATTATTATTATTTGGTTACATTCACCTGTTAGATTTCAAGGTTATCAGAAAATGATTCTTTAAAGAATCTAGGCAATCGTTCCTGAGTTCTAGTTTGGATAGTTTTAATTCTTCCATGGAACTCCATTTTTTAAAAAGTTTTTTTCTGGATTAATATTATTATTATTGTTATTATTAATATTATTATTATTGCCATTGGCGTTTTTCACATCAGCGTCTGCTGATGGTCTTTCACTTGAGTTTGAGTGATAGCAAGTCTCTACAAGTCTCCAGGACTCTTCTCAGTATTCTGGACGTTCTCAATATTGTTGTTGTTTGGATGGTCTCCAACTCCTCCAGTCCCTTTAGTAATCCTTTAGTTACTGTACCAAAAGCACCAATCACAACTGGTATAATTGTCACTTTCATTTTCCATTTTTTTTCAATTCTCTAGCAAGGTCGAGGTACTTATCCTTCTTTTCCCATTCTTTCAGTTTTTTTCTGTTGTCAGCCGGAACAGCAAAGTCAACAATTTGCAAATTCTCTTTTTTTTTTTTTTTTTTGGTTGATTATTATATGGTCAAGTTTCTGACCGACATTAGGTGATCCGTCTGTGCGTCAAAGTCCCATAGGAGTTTATGTGTGTCATTTTCTAGGACAGGTGCTGGGTTGTGCATATACCTTTTGTTCATATGGTCTAATTTAAATTTCTTGCACATCCCAGTGCATCACCTTGCCAACCCAGTGGTGTCTAGTCTTATACTCCTTCTGTGCCAATTTGCTCCATTCACTTATTATGTGATTGATGGTTTCATCTCTGTCACCTTATAACTGACATTGGAGGTGCCCGTGGTGTAGTCGTTATCGCCGTAGGAAGTGAACACGGCGATACGAGTTCAAATCCTGGACGAGACTGATTGCATTTCACATAGCACTAATACCCTTGGGAAAGGTATGAATCCAATAATTCTCCCTCCAGCTATGGGTAAATAGTAGGACAGATTAGGTTCTTCAGCCATGGTTAGGCAACTAGTCTAGGAGAAGGAAAACTCTGAATTCAAACCTGTTAAACTCCGCTTAAAAATTGACCTTGTGTCATATCCTGCCCGAGCGGAGGGGTTGGTAAATAGCACCTTATAACTGACATTTGCTATTTTGTTGCGTCTTATCAATTCTCGTTTTGATATGATTGTTACTCATGGCGTTGTTTTGTGCTGCTATTAGGAGAGATTCTGTTTCTCTCTTTAATATTATTATTATTATTATTATTATTATTGTTGTTGTTCTCTTGAGAGTTTTTCACATCAGCTAACACTGCTAGTTTCCCACTTGAGTTTGGGCGAGAGCAACTATGCTCAATTGTCCCGAACTCTTCTCGGTATTCTGACCGATCTTTATAATGTTTCAGCCTGGATGGTCTCTACTTGTCCTCTTCTTCCTAAGTTTTCTAGTACCTCTAGTAATCTTTTGAGGATTGGTCCAAGTTCATCAATTATAAATGGCATCACTATCACCTTTATGTTCCCTATTTTTTTTTTTATTCTCTCGCAATGTCCAGCTATTTACTTCTCTTTTTGTTTTCTTTTAATTTCACTTAGTGGTCTACGGGAACGGCAAAGTCCACTATTCCGCAGCTTCTCTCTCATTTTTGTTGGTATCGTTGACTATCACTAGGTCTGGTCATCTGGCTGCAATTATGTGATCTGTTTGTATCTTAAGATCCCAGAGAATTTAGAGTGTCTCATTCTCCAGGATGGATAATAATTTGTGCATTTAACACTTTTTCGTGTGGTCAAATTTAAATTTCTTGCACAATTCCCAGTAGATCTCATACAGTCATGTCTAGTCTTATATAATTCTTGCACTAATTTGCCACATTCATTTCTATGGTTTAAATCTAAGTCTCTATCACATTATAACCTTCGCTTGCTGTTTTTTTTTTGCGTTTGTAAATCTTCCCTTTAACATTGTTAGCGTTATTTTGTGCTGTTATTAGAAGAGATTCACTTTCTTTCCCAAAGTTTTCCTCCTTTAGCCCTGTCCAAGTTTTCGCAGGAGAAATTTTACCTGTTTGTCGCTTGAAACATCTATACAGTTGTTTTTCATCCCATTTCTATTTCCTAGTTTTTATTGTTGTTCTGTTGGTTATTATGTTGCTTGAGTTGTTTCTTCTCGTTGTAATTTGTTCTTCTTTGCTATTTGTTATGTAGTCCTCAAGTCCACTTATTGATGCATACACTCTATCTTCAATGTTGGCAGATCCTTTTTTTTCTTTTCTTGCCATATATAGTCTCTCTATGTCATCTATTGAAAGAAAGGCCTAATGCCTTGTTATTAGCTTTCTTGTTCTCTGGTCCATTTGTAAATGTTATTTCCTCGTCCATTTTAAGAATGTTCTCGAGTATCTTACAAGGAGACCACCAATGTGTTTATCTCTTTAATGAGAGTCCGGCTATAGTTTTGTTTCAAGAAGTTTTCTCGTTCACCTAAGATACTTTTTCTTTATTTTTTTTTTCTGTCATCTCCTCTTGTTTGATTCTGTCCGCTTTCAAATTTCCTAAGTTGCTGTGAGTATCCTTTTCTCTGAGAGTTCTGTTTTTTCTTGATTTGTTAGTTCTATTACCTCCGTTATTTGTCTTTTTCCGCTTATCATTATTAGTAGGGCACATTTTTCTTCGACAAATTTTCTCCCAATTTGCATGACTGTGTATTTTTGTTGGTATTTGGGTCTTCAGCTCTTTTTGATTTTGTTTGCAAACTGCTCTGTGGTTTCTATGTACATCAAGTGGTTAACCTTTTCCTTCACTTAAGTAAGTATTTTCTAAGTATGTGATTGAGAGGCATCATCACTGCTATAAATGACAACACATCTTCCTCGATTATACCTCTCTTGATTTTCACATCATCTAAAGTTGTCCCTCTTAACGTCAATTCTACTTTCCGGTTTTTCATAGTTTTTGTGATGATCTTTATGACTTCGTCGAATATCTTGTGCGTTATTGGACAGTCTATTATCCAGCTTTGCAGGACCATGCCATATGCCTTTTTGAAGCCAATATAGCCAAATCTACATTTTCCGTCTGATTTTACTCTCTTTAAATATTTGTTCATCATTGTAAACAAGATCGCCTGGTCCACTTGTTCCCTTGTGGCGTCCTTTTTGTTCTTTGGAAAACAGGTCGCGGCTTATAAGCATGTAATAAATCTTCCCTCTAAAGTATGCTGTTTGTATTTTCCACACCACAGGTAGAATCGCTATCGGTCTATAGTGGTTGGGGTCGATTCTTTTTCGGAGCCTTTTACGATCAGGTTGGTCTTTTCTTTGGTCATCTATTCGGGTATATTTGTTTCTAAGTATCTATTCATTTTGTGAAACAGACTGTCATCGATGGAAATAATTTATAACCGAAATCCATAAATATCATCATTTTCCAATACGGTACTTTTTATGTGTTGTTCTGAGCGAATCCAAGTGTATGCTCGCCTTCAGACCTTCTTCGAGTCTCTATAAATCTATGTTTTTTTTTTATCCATTCGGATTTTCTGTCATGTTCTTTCTAGTCCCATTTTTTACTCCAACATTTTTGGGCTTTCTTTGCATACAGTTGCTTTTACCACCAACAGATTTCGAGAATTTTCTTTCATTATTTTTAAATGTCCAGTTTTGACTGTACTGCTTGGCCGTATTTCAGTATTTTTGAAGACCTTCTTCTTTCGTCAGTATCTTCTGATTTATCTTCTTAAGTTGTATTGTTTGATTTGCTAGCTGTTTTTTGCTTTTTTGTGTTTTCATCCCAATATATTTCTGTGTTTCCCCTTCCTTAGCATCGTCGTTTATAGTTGTAATTTCTTTATCTGTGTTTCCAATATAATTTTCTAGCCATTTTTTGAATTTCTGTTTGTGTTCTTTTGGGGGACACCGATTTTATCACGGATTAATTTCGTTCTTGCATAGAGCAGCTCGTTTAATTTCTTGATGCTGTCCTTTGGAGGATCTGTGAATAATTTGTTTCTCTTTTCAGTTTATACGTTGAGATTTTTCCACTCTGTTTCTGAGAATGACGAATATGAGAATTTCGTTAATGTCTACTTAGAATCGGCCGCAATATACATATCAACTAAACAAAGAACTAAACCTAGAGTCCCATGAGAGACAATAGCGGTTAGAGAAAAGCAAGCAGACGTGAAAACCGCCGCCAAATGCTATAGGAAAAACCGAACCAATACCAATGCCCTAAACCTTAAAGAGGCACAAAATGAATAAGCTAACACAGACCAAAAGAGCACACAGAATACATACAAAATCCGATCGATAAGATTAGACACGTTTGAAGGAAGAGAATTTAGCACAGCATAGCAAATGGTAAACGAAGTGAACAGAAGGAAGAGCACTGCGAAAGCTAAACTGAAAGCTACGAGCCAACAATAACGAATACACCCGTGGAAAGAACATTACGAGAATTTACTCGGAAACCCTCCGAAAGTTACACATGAACCGGTTACGAGAATTAGAAGTAAATAATTAGACATCAAACTGGAACCGTTTACCCAAGAACTTGTCTCGGCACCGAGAAAAATTTAAAATAGAAGAGCAGCAGGGCTCGATGAAGTATAAAAGACCAGACAATTCAACGACATACTGCTCCGACACTATAATGCCGTATATAATCAAGACCCGATAAACAGATGGACGAAGGGATGCCTCCTCCCCTTCCCTAAAAAGGGCGACATCAGATAAGCCAAGAACTACCGGAGTATAACACTTACATCCATAGTGGCCAAGATATACATTGCTCTACTACGCCACCGCATAGAATCCAAAATGAAAAAAAATACTTAGGAAGAACCAAAATGGCTTCCGGAGGAATAGAACCACGACGTCCCAAATTTTGACTATCCGTCGAATTCTTGAAGGTGTACGTGCAAAAAACTAAGAGGCAGCAATAGTATTTCTCGACTTTACCAAAACCTTTCGCTCCATTCACAGAGGAAAGATGCAGCAAATTCTACTGGCCTATGGCCTCCCAAAAGAAACCGTCGCAACCATAATGATGCTGTATAGAAACACAAAAGTAAAAGTCCGTTCTTCGGATGGAGACACAGACTACTTCGGCAATGTAGCAGGTGTACTGTAAGGAGACAAATTAGCCCCAAAAGTCTTTATCATCTATCTAGACTACGTGCTAAAATATCTATTGATAAAATGAAAGAAAACTGTTTCAAGCTAACAAAGGAAAGAAGCAGAAGGTATCCTGCAAAAACAATTACCGACGCCAACTACGCCGATGGCATCGCACTTCTGGCAAATGCACTCGCCCAAGCTGAAACTCTGCTACATAGTCTGGAACGAGCAGCTGCAGCCATATACCTCCATGTCAATGCACACAAGACGAAATATATGTTCGTTAATGAAAGAGGCAACACCTCCACTAGTTGACCAGTTTACCTACCTAGAAAGCAGTGTCTCATCATCCGAAACAGACATCAAAATGTGACTGGCAAATGCGTGCACAGCTCTCGATAGGCTATTGGTCATATGGAAGTCAGACCTGACCGATAAAATAAAATTCAGTTTTTTCAAACAGCGGTCGTGTCTATACTGCTATATGGATGCACTAAATGGACGCTAACTAAACGTACGGAGAAAAAGCTTGACTGCAACTACAGAAGAATGCTGCGAGCAATATTGAACAAGTCATGGAAGCAGCACCCCAAAAAGCAGCAGCAGTAAGGTCAAATATCACCCATCACAAAAGTATCCAAGTTAGACGAACCAGCCATGCAGGACACTGCTGGAGAAGTAATGGACGAGCAAAGGTAGGACGACCAGCTAGAAACTACCGACTGCCGTACTGTGCCGATACGGGATGAAGCTCTGATGACATGCCGGAAGCAATGAACTAGAGAGAAGGTTGGCGAGAGAGGGTCAGGGTTATCCGTGCTGATAGTGTGACGTGAAGATGATTATTATAATCCTGTTTACTCCACGGGAGTTTTCTCAGCATTTTTATGTGGTGTTTTTTGTTGTTTTTTTTTTGTTTTTTGGAAACCTGCGTGATAACGATTTTCTTCAAATCTCCTAGACACTTCTTGGCTATTTTTGAGTGTGCTCTTGTTTCAATTATGTCTGTTCTTCTAAGAATTAATACCCAAACTACGGGTTTTTTTTTTAGCCTGGCCATTCTTCTAGCGGTGTGGACCCCGTTATTAACTCTGAAACCCGGTCGTGTGGACATTTCTTAGGTTGCATAAAAGTCTTTAAGAAACAACAAAGGAAGAACAAACACGGATCTAGAACTGCAAAACTCAGGAATTTCAAATCTGGCACATTTAAGCTTTTTGACTTTATTGACTAAAGAGTGAACGCCGCAAAAGTCGTACACAGTTACCAAAAATGCTGACTCATCTGGCCATCGTCTTCATTACTCTGTGTCTTGAATCCATGCTCTGGAGTCTCACTCCCAACTGGCCCCATTGGAATCGCACTCCTAACTTCTGCTATGTCTGGCCCTCCACTTCAGACTGACTGCTTCATCTACGGACTGACCGCTGCGAGGTCTCTCTCCTAACTGACTCTCTTCATCCTTCTCTTCCGGTCTGGCAGGTTTTCGCGGACCTAGCTCTTTGTGTGGTCTTTGCGCCAAAGTAGACAAACGGGTCCCTCTTGACACTCTGACGCCGGTCAAAGATGCCGAATATAAGAAGCCTTCTTTGGCTACCTATTCACTTATGCACACGGAGACTCACACACATACATCCATATATATATATATATATACACACATTAATTATCATATCACACTACTTCATGTCTCCCGTTCCCGTAATCTCTTTTCCAGATCTGTAACGAACATTTCAAGGTTACCACCAACAAGTCTTTTTACCGTCATTTTCATGTTTCAAGTTTAAACTCTCCAGCAAGATCCGAGTATATCTTGATCTTTTCGCTTTCTTTTATTTTTACTCGGTAGTCTGCTGGAACATTTAGTTTACTTATTGAAAGTTATTTATGTTTTGTTAATTCACATTGACTTCTGGATTTGGTGATCCATTTGTTTCGCAAAAGCCCAGAGAATTTTAGGCCTCAGATTTTATAGGACAGAATTCGGTTTGTACAAAACTTTTTTTTCAAGGGAAATCCCAGACGATTAGTGGTTAAACTGCTGGACAGCAACATTATAGTAAATAAGTTAGAACTTGTTTTGTCGTATGATTTTTCGAGTTCATGCCTTTGAGAAAGCCATGAATCCACTTTTCTCTGCCACCTATGCATTAAATAGTACTACTACTGTCTTATAAAGATGTTTTTGGGATTAAATAACCCATGATGGTTTATATGACATTAAATAAAGAAACAAAGCCAAACCAGAACATATAAAACCATGGCAAAATTTAATAGCATTTTACAATTCACTATGGATCACGTTTGGTAAATAGTCATGTGTATTTTTATTTCAATCCTTGCAAGTTTTTCTCAACAACTTTAGCAGATACAAGGCTCATTAAATAAGTCTCCAGACTTTTTCCGTATCGGCACTTTTATTGATAGTACACACATGAAACTCTAGTCCCCTTCAAAGTAATTTCCTCCGGCTGCAATGCACTTGTTGTAACGTTCCAACAACTTCTGGAAGGCCCCATGGAAGTCCTCTTGTATGAGCGAGTCAATGACCTTCGTCTCAGCCTCTTTCATCTCCTCAATTGTCTCATAACGACAGCTTTGTCAAATAGTCTGTGACAAGGATGGAGTTGTGGACTGGTGCATTGTCCTCGTGGAAATACCACTGACCCGATTTGAAGAGTGGTGGCCTTTTCCGATAGAATCTTCCTGAACTCCCTTAACACCTCAATATAGTATTCCTTGTTGACTGACTGTCCAGTGGGAACCCAGTGTATGTAGATCATGCCAGTGCTGTCAAAAAAAAGGGATCATCAAAGTTTGTGGGTGGATTTGCCCTGTCTGGCCTTCTTGGTTCTGGAAGAGCCAGCATGCCTCCACTGGGAACTCTGTCTCTTGGTCTCTGGTCTTAGCAGTTGATCCAGCTTTTATCGCAGGTCACCAGAGCATCAAGAACTGCAAGATCTGAATTGATCAGCTCGACCATCTCCCTGCTTTCATGACAACGTCTTTCTTTCTGATCCTCTCTGAGCAATCTTGGGACAAACTTCGGGCAAATATTACGCATCTTCAGTTCCTTGTGAATAATTGTGTGTACAGTTCCTACACTGACATCAAACTGTGCATTTATTGTCTCTATAGATAGACGACAGTCCTTATCCATGAAATTCTTTATTTGGCCAATCAACTCTGGTGTTCTGACTTCCTTACTCCTCCCACACCTCTCATTTGTATCATAAAATACCAAAGGAATCCATCCTGAAGAATGAATGTTTCAGGACGGATTCTGGGTTGCGCATATACCATTTAGAAGAATGGTCAGATTTCAGTTTCTCGTATTATTCCCAGTCGATCTACTTCACCACCAAGTCGTCTGTTTTCTTATACTCCCTTTGTGCAACTTTGCTACATTCGTTTATTATGTAATAAACGGTTTCGTCTCTATCACTGCATAATGTTCACTAGGTATGTATTTAGCTTTGATAGAATTGTTCCTTCTGCCTTTGTTTTGTACTGCTTTTAGAAGAGATTCAGTATCTTTCCTAAGATTTTGTAACCATGTCCAGGTCTTTTTCATGTGAGATTTCGTCAGTTTGTCACTCATACTGTTATTTTTCTTCACATTTTTCTACTAAGTTGTTGTTGCTCTGTTTGTTTTTATGCTTCAGTATTGTTTTTAAATACAGTAATCAGTCTTTCTTTGCTCTGTTTAAGTCAGTTTCAAGTTCTTGTATCAATTCCTACACATAATCTTCAAAAACGAGAGCACTTCCGCCTTTTTTTCTTGACGCATATAGTGTGTCTATATTGTCTTTCGAATGTAAAGCCGTATGCATACGTATTTCTTATAATCTGGTCTATTTTTTTGAGTTCTTCCTTTGCCAAATTTACGAATATTCTCGAACAGCTTACAAGAGAGAGTGCCCTGCTGTTTATTCCTTTGATGAGATTTCTTCTGCAGAGCTTGCTTTTGAGAAGTTTTCTCACTCATCGAAGGTATTCTTTTTTTTATATTTTCTTTAATCTCCACTTATTTGACGGTATCTGATTTCAATATTTCTCAGCACTAGTAAATCGCCTTTTCTCCAAACGTTATGATTCTTTATTGATTGGGCATTTCTTTTCCTTTATTTGAGTTTTTCCATTTTTCATCATGTGCATAAGGTGATTAATCGTTTTCTTCGGATTTTGTAAATTCCTTCTCCACAGTGCACTTCCTAATCTTGTAACTGAGGGGCATTATCGATATTACAAATGGTGATGGCGAGAATGACTCTCTCTGGAAGATTCCTCTATAGATTTTAACCTCTACTAATTCCAATTTCCAGTTTCCATGGCTTCGTGACGAATTTTACATCTTTGGCGGATATCTTGAACATTTTTGATTATCTGTTAGCCTGAATTGCGTAAATATATCAGAGACATTTTTGCAGTCAACCTTCGCTAAGGTCATATTATCCACCTCGCTTTGCTTTCCTTGAGTATACAGTAATCAGTCTACAGTAAATCACCTGTTCTTCCTGACACCCTTTTTGTTCTTAGGGAATAGCCCAAACCATACTTGCAAGTCTTTTTCCTGGGCTGTGCTGTTAGGATTTTCCACGTGATAGAGAGACACGTTATCGTTCAGTTGTATTTAAGGATAGTTCTGGGTTTTTTTTAGGGGGGCAGGGGGTCTTGATCAGGGTAAATTTCCTTTTAGTTATACATCTGATTATATTTGCTACTTCTAAGAATCTACTAAGTGGAAGAGTCAGTCGCTTGTGGATTGGTATGAATTTTCAAAGAATTGTTATATAACATATGACATGGATTTTCGGTTCGTTCCTAGTGACGGAGTGTGCTTTGACAAGCTGTCACGTTGTGATTAGTTAACAGGGTGATGACAGCACGTCATAGCAGTTAGGTCCACACTGGTGTGTAACTGGAAGGAGACCACGTGATGAGAACCACGCGGTCAGATTTAGTGAGTGGAGAGAATTGGGAGTCGAGACAGGGACACGCAGCCGACTATTTAGCATAATTATGCAGTTTAGTTCTATTTGACCCATAGATAGGACCCTATCAGGTGCTACCACTTCAGGCCAGAGTTGATCTGGGACCTATGGCAATGAAGGAGTGCTCCGCATTCCCCAAATCTCTAGTTATATTGGAACCTCACCGTCATATTTTAGTATCATATCTGGAACACTCGTTCGAGGGGGTCTTACACTTCTGCAGACAAGCAGACGTATTCTACAGCCCCAGAAGACTGGGCAACTCATCTTTGGAATGGACAAATAATCCTAATAATATTTGATTGATTTGTAACAATCTGTTATATAACAACGTGATTAAGTTTGCAATAAATTTCAGCAGAATTTGGGGTATATTTGCTTGATTTGTCGAATGAATAAATTTTGGACGTAGGCTGATATTCTGAAACACTTCGTTTCGACTTTTAGCAAATACTTTCCATCGATGGATTTTCATTTAGTTCACATCAGCTGCTCTGATAAGAGTTGGACATTTGTCAAGTTGAGTTTTAATTTGTTATTGATCAAGAAAGGGACTTGATACCGTTCTATCTGATTTTGTTCTGTATTTACATCGCTACTTTAGTTGGTGAGGAAGACCTCGTAGCGCGGTGGCTAATTTGCTTGACTGAAACATAGATGTAAGCTTCATTATGTTTATTTTCAAACACACACCTCTGAGATAGGTATGAAGTTCCTCGTACTTAGAGCTATAGGTTATATAGAATCACAACTCTTTTTACAAGGCTTATTCTGGCATTAAATTACTCACAAAGTTTGATATGCCAGTAAACTTAGAAACCCAATCGAACCAAAATTTAATTGTTGAGTCAGCCTCCATGATTTTCTGATCTCCGCGGTTGAATTGCTTTTACATATGTTTGCTTTTATGATTTTGTCCTGACGCATTATTCTATCTATGTATCTATCTATCTACATATATAGGTATAACTGCAGAGTCAGAAAAAATCTACCAAGGTTTCATGTAGACGATTCATCAGGGCATTTCTGACCCTTTCAGAATTGTCCTGATAATCCATTTAGGTGAAACCAAGGCACATTTTTCCAGTCTCTGTTGGCATTCATAGTTTATTCCACTTAGTGTATTTAGCACTCGTACATTTAACTTAAGGAATTCTATCGTTGTTTTTTCTAGGTGTGCGGTATTGGTTGATTATTTTTAAGCAGTACGTATGCTGTTAGTCTTTTCTTTTTTATGGAAATTTTTCCAGTATACAAGTTTGTGTAATATCTTTTTTTATTTGCAAAGTGAGCTGAACTTTTTCACACAAACAGAATTATAGAATGTTTTATAAAAAATTACTTTATACATATATATATATATATATATATATATATATATATTACTCGTTCGTACTTACATTTATCTAAAACCGAAATGACCGAATGACTGAAGAAGAAAAGAGTGTGGCTGCTTTTTAAAAATAAATCATATGATTAACGACTTTCTCTGCTGTTTCCATTCAAATTTGGAGATGCTTTGAAAATTTCGTGAAAATGAAGAGGTCATACCATATTTATTATGCGTTTAATCAATATTTAAATACATCTAATGAGTTCCAGGATCTGACACGAATTTGGATTAAGGGCCCTGCGAATTCATGACTAAAGCCGAAAATAGTCATGGTTGCTGTACCCAGTGCCACGAAGTCCAGGCAAACCTTTTTTTTTTTTTGTTTTAAAGACCTATGAATCTACTTTAACTCCAGTTTAAGAAAAGCCGGATATGAGTGCTCTTCCTAAAGACAAACGTCATTACAGGACTGACAGAAGAAATGTTTTTGAAAAGTGAAAAAACTTCATGTAAACAACTCAATATCAAATGCAAACATAGATAGTTACCTGTGTAGAGACACCCCACCCAATCTCTGGTGTATCCGAGGATTTACTTTTTATTGTTTTTCTTAGGTTACATCTTGCTCGACATTAAGATCACGATTAATGAAAAGCAAACTTTAACCTCTTTCTAAAACCGATTGTGTACTATTGTATGGAGTCTGATTCTTGTTTCAGTCTAAGCTCAAGTAAGTCGAATAGAAATGAATAAATAGGACGCAAAGTATAAAGTTGAGTTGATAGATTCATGATCAGAGACTGAAGTAGATGAAAATATTACAAAGGTTAGTCTTTTCTGAGTTGTGTCAAAATTTGTAATGGTCTAATTGTACCCCATCAAAATGTTATTGTATTTATTGCCTATAAACATGATTGTACAGTGTTTAGTGTTTTTAAAGAGAAACATGTGTATAACAGCTTTTGTGGATTTGAAAATCTTGTACCAGCCTCAAATAATCGACGATATCTGCCCTGTACTTTTAATCAGGTACTTGAATTGGATTGGTCTGGTTTATTTGTTTAACGATATATCAACTCATGATGGGTTACCTAAGGCCGGAATTTAATCAGTTTCTAAATGTTTGTTTACAATCACTCATTGTCTGACTGCACTTATTAATTTGTCCTTTCTTTATATACGGCTAGAGGGTCTCAAAATCCCTTTCTAATGTTGAATCGATCTTTGCTAGGCCGATCTTAACCTACTGTTCTATGTTGTATGTATGAAGTTATTAATATGGTTGATTGGTGTTTTGGGTTTATGGCATATCAACCTTCGTAGGCTATTTAACGACAAATCCATTTTTATGTAAATAGTCGGTTCTATTTCAAACAATTGAGCAGTACACAGTTTAATTACCAAAAACATTTCTGTTTCCAACTATACAGTTTATTCAAACAGTTCTAATTCAGCTTATTCAGTTTATCATAAGTATGCAGTTAGTTCTATTTAACCCATCGATAGGGCGCTACAGGTGCTACTATTATGTTGGGGGGTCCTACTTCTCAGCACAGATCCAGTCGGTGTATTCTTCAGCCTCAGCCGACTGGGCAAAAAACGCAGTCAATGTCAAAACAGTTTTTATTTCAGATAATTTAGTTTATCATAAGTACACAGTTTACATGCCAAAACAGTTCTATTTCAAACAATTCCGTTTAGCATAAATACGTAGTTTAAATGCAAAAAGCAGTAAAGTCAAGAAACTCGAGCTTAGTTCTATTTGACCCATAGATAGGACCCCTATCAGGTGCTACCACTCCGGGTCAGAGTTGACCTGGGAGCGATGGCAATGGAAGGGTACTCAGAATTCCCCAAATCTCCAGCATTACAGGAACCTCATAATCAGATTACTCAGTGTCATACCCAAGACACGCGTTGGAAGGGAGAGAGTCTCTCCCCTCTCCAGAGAATCAATCGATGTATTCTACCCCCACCTGCCAGCTGCTTGAGCAATAGTAAATAATAATACCTCTAAGTAAATATCCTCATGACTACTAATTCACACACATTTTTATGTTATTAAGTATTCTTATCTGATACGAATAATTTGCAAACACATCTATTTAACCCGTAGACGGAAGCATAACAGTACCTACGAGTCAGAGTTGACCTTGAAATAAGGACAACAAAGTGTAATTCCACACTTCCCAAATCTCCTGAACATTCATAGTCAGATGCAGTTTAGTATAATTTCTAGTTCACAATTTTCGGTTGAGATCATTCTCTTTTGATGATGCTGTCGTCTTGTTCTAAGCCGCATCCTATCCCGCCGATAAGGTTCCAAGAACTTAGAGTCGATATTGAAAGATTGGGATGTTAAATATATAAGAAAATTGCTGAATAATTTCTCGGCCTAAACAAGAATATATTTTAGAATTATTGGATTATCTTTTGTGGTCTTTTTTTTCCCTGTTGAATTCTTAAAAATTGAACCTGGGAAACGGTGTGTGAGGAAAGCTTACGTTTGCAGATCAAGATATCTATATTATTTTTGGTGATTACCTTTTTGGTTGTAGCCAGAAGTCATAAAGAAAAGAGAGTAATGGAATATTGCTGGGACAGACATAGATAAATATTTATTCACTAACCTTACGAGAACTGTGACATTATGCCCGAAGAATCGGGCCCTGAGTGGTAATGAAATTAATTTTTTAAGATCTGCAGGTCTAACTCACTAATATTTAAAGGACACGACGTACTAAGATATATATAGAGAGAGAAAGAGAGAGAGAGAGGGAGAGAGAAAGAGAGAGAGAGGAAGAGATAGAGAGAGATGAACATTCTGAGATAGATAGATAGATAGATAGATAAGATTTCTAAAAAGTAGTAAAAAATGACGAACTAAACGGAAAAAATTAATGAACTAGGTAGCATAATTAGATGAAAGCAGATGGAATATATATATATATCATCATCATCATCATCATGTCGCGCCGCCAGCGCAGATATCCCTGACCCTCTCTCGCCATTTCTCCCTATCATTCATCGCCTCCGGCAGGTCTTCAGGGTTACATCCTGTGTCCTCACATAGTTGCTGTATGTAAGTTCGTGCTGGTCGTCCTACTTTTGCACATCCATATGTGGGGGTCCACAGGAGTACATCGCTTATGAGCTCGTCCTTGCTTCTCCAGCAGTGTCCCGCGTGTCTGGTTCGTCTGACTTGTATATTTTTCGTGATGGGGGGCAAGTGTCCGTATAGTTGGAGTCTCGTGGGGTGTTGTCGCCAGGACTTGTTTAATACTGCTCTCAACATTCTTGTGTAATTTCCGTCTAGTTTCCTCTCCAGCCGCTTCGTTAGCATCCATGTGGTGCATCCATATAGCAGTATCGACACAACCGCTGCCTGGAAGAAACTGCGTTTCTTTTATCAGTTAGGTCCGACTTCCATATGATCGAGAGCCTATCGATAGCTGTCCATGCCTTCGTCAGTCGTGTGTCGATGTCTTTTTCGGTTGATGAGACGCTACTTCCTAGGTAGGTGAATTTGTCTACTAGTTTCAGAGAGGCTCCGTCTAGTTTGGCAATGTTGCCCGTTTGGTTGTAACACATATATTCAGTTTTGTTTGCATTGACATGGAGGCCAATGCCAGCTGCGGCTCGTTCCAGACTATGCAGTAGTGTCTCTGCTTGATTAGGTGTATTCGCTAGTAACCCCAAGTTATGAGCGTAGTCGGCGTCCGTGATTGTTTTTGCGGGGTACCTTTTGCTTCTTTTCTTAGTCAGCTCGAAGCCATTTTCTCTGATTTTGTCGATCGAAGTCCTAAGCACATAGTCTAGACAGATGATAAAGAGGTACGGGGCTAGTGTGTCTCCTTGTAGTACTCCTGCAACAAAGTCGAAGTATTCCGTGTCTCCATCTGGTGAACGTACTTTCACTTTGGTGTTTCTGTAGAGAATCATTATCGCTGCTACTGTTTCTTTTGGTAGGCCCTATGCTAGTAGGATTTGCTCCATCTTCCCTCTGTGTATGGAATCGAAGGCCTTGGTAAAGTCGACAAATAGTAATGTCGCCTGTAAGTTTTTTGCCCGAACGCCTTCAAGGATTCTACGGATGGTCAATATTTGTGAGGTTGTGGATCTATTTCTCCGGAGGCCGTTTTGGTTTTTCCTAAGAATGTTATCTATTTTGGGTTCTATGCGGTTTCGTAGTAGGGCATTGTAGATTTTGGCTGCTATGGATGTAAGTGTTATCCCTCGGTAGTTCTTGGCTAGTCCGAGGTCGCCTTTTTTAGGGAATGGAAGGATGCATCCCTTCGTCCATCTTTCTATCCTATTTTGACTATAGACTGCGTTGCATTGCCGGAGCAGTATATATATATATATATATATACATATACATATACACATATATATATGTGTGTGTGTGTGTGTGTGTGTGTGTGTGTGTGTGTTATATATATACATATATATATACACATATATATATGTGTGTGTGTGGGTGAGAGAGAGAGAGAGGGAGAGAGAGAGAGATAGAGAGACACAGGGAGAGACAGAGAGAGACAGAGAGGGAGAAAGAAAGAAAGAAAGAAAGAAAGAGAGAAAGAAAGAAAGAAAGAAAGAGAGAGAGAAAGAAAGAAAGAAAGAAAGAGTTCGTGTGCGTGAGTGCGTGCGTGAAACAAAAGAATTACAAAATGATGAAATTGTAAAAAGAATATCTGGGAACAGCAAAAAAAAACCTCCTGGCTCAGTTTATTTACAGGAAGAATTATCAAAATTATAAAGACAGCTACAAAAACGTAAAAATGAAAGAGAAAGAAAAAGATGAGAAGATAGAGAAATGAAAGAAAAGAGAGGGAAATAATCAGAACAATTTAAAAGCATAATAATCAGACGCACACTGTCAGTCCAGTCTAAAACGGAGGGTCAACCAATGCAAGTGTTTTATGACGTCATGGTAACACCCAACCGACAATTCTTTTCATTGTGAAGAAAAGCAAACCAGTTAATTAAGGCCAATTCTATCAAAGATTCCAATAGACAGAATTTTTCACTCCTACTTTTGTTTCCTTCTGACATCTTTATTTAGTCTTAAATATTTCTTCTTTACAATTTCTACAGAATCGACACTTTTTGTTTCATTTATATTTTTTTTTACTTGCTAGTTTTATGAGCATTAGCATTTGATTTCCCTGGGGTAAGTGAAGTTTAAGGCTTCGTTCTACAGATATTTATCGAAAATTCGAATGCTTTTAGACGGTAGAATTTCGACAATTTTCGAGAAGAGTGAAGAAAATCAAAACCATCGACAGAGTCGTACGACATAAGATTAAATGCACATACTCTTATATATATATATATATATATATATATATATGTGTGTGTGTGTGTGTGTGTGTGTGTGCTTATCACTCGTTTCTGAGTTAGGTACTGAAAATCTGTAACCGGAAGTTATAAACAATATATTCACCAGTCCATCGGAGCATTATGTCATTAATAATGTGAAATTATCAAAAGACTTTCAGGTCATTCCAAAAATAGCTGAGGATGAAGTCTCATAGGCGTGATTTCTACCTTTCTCTCTTTCGCTCTATCTCTCTATATATATATTTTTTTCATCATACAACGTGTGAAAGTACGTGCGATACCCTGCCCTCATCAGCTGCCAACCAGGGGGATAACACAGTTTCGGTAGCTCAAGGCAGTACTGCCACTCCTGGCGCTACCAAGCAGCTTTTGCCACCGGAGAGGGTATTAAAAAGAAATGTATATATATATATATATATACGCCAGATCAACTAAAAGCAGAGATTACCTTGGATATTCGTTCATCTTCATTTTTAGTGCAGTTTGTGACTTAAAAACGCGTTTACTTTTACTTTTTTTTATGCATTACTGCACCAAAGCACCCCAGACAAACGCCATATATAATTCTGCAGAAAGATGTTATTTGTTGATCAATGGGGCCCTTAAGATGGGTGGGTGAGCAAAAAGAAAGCTCCTGGTCTAAGTTTGTCCCAGTAGCTCTCTGATTAACCTTGGGCCTCTAAATTCTTGGCTTGCTAGGAATGTCTCCAGGATGCTGACGCTCAACAATGGGCTCCTGAACAGTGTGGGTGGATTCCTGATTCATAAGCCCACCATTCGATTTACATTCTCTGGTAGAAGAATTACGTTGTTTACTCCAGCGTGGCTTGTGGATTCGTAACCCTCACAAGCTGTTGAATTCTCTGCCATAACCACACCTTGTAGCCGGGTACATATCCAGATCGTTACCGTTTATATATATATATATATATATACATATGTGTGTGTGTGTGTGTGTGTGTGTGTGTGTATTTAGGCAGCATTTCTTCGTTAATGCAAATTTCATTAAACATAATAGACATTTTATGTCTACATATTTTCTTCTGGATCCGTTAGAATTCCCGTATTACTTTTATCGTATTCGGGGGGAATTGATTTAGGTATTGTCCATAGTTATATGTATCCCTAGTACTTTCTGCCCAACTTTGGGCCATCATCAGGGGAGGATCTATTACAAAAGTGATGTAACTTTTGTTTTAGCATATTACTACTGTGTAAGGGCGGCGTTTGCTTTTAAATGGAATTCTATAATTAGTGCCAGTAGCTAAAGACATTTAAGTACATTAACACTGGTTTGAAAATTAATTCTATTCAGTGTTGTCTGCATGTTTCTAATATGTAGTGCTTCGAGAATCTGAAGTTTTTGTTTATTATTTTGATGTTCTAATATTGTTGTGTTGTCGGTGAGAATTTTCCGTAGTTGTGTTGTTGGGCATTAATGTTTTTTTTTAACTGCTGAGCTATTGAAATTGTATCAGAAAGGTGCATTGTAAGTCTCCTCGATAGGTTAAACCAACATATATATTATTATTATCAGAGATACAATCTCCTAAAAACATTTTAATTTATACATACAACTATGGACAATACATAAATCAATTCCCCCCAAATACGATAAAAGTAATTCGGGAATTCGAACGGATCCAGAAGAAAATATGTAGACATAAAATGTCTATTATGTTTGATGAAATTTGCATATATATATATATATATATATATATGTTAGATTACTCATAGCCCTACGGATGCTATGCAATCCTGTAGTACCTGTTTCATAGTCGGGTCATTGTGACTAAATGGGTACACCCATCAAGTTGTCTGATGAGGAGGGTAGCTAGACACCCAGCAAGACGAAAAACAAAACCTGTCAAAGGGAGGAGGAAGCTTCTTGCTTTACGACCATTTAGCACATAATGCGAGGACGTAGAAATACTTGGGTTGGTATCCTAGTGCGTATCAATACCACCTGAGGTAGCCTTGTCTAGCAGTTTTGTCGAATTTTTTCCTACACTGTCTCTCTGACTCCGAAAATGAAACTAATTCCGTTGATTCTGGGTAAGACATTCTCTTGATGATATTCTATTTTCGTTGATAGCGTTCTGTTTTAGATTCGTTCGATGACATCGGCATCTCAGTTTTATCCCATTTTGCGTTTAGGTGATTTTATAAAAAAAAACCTAAAACCTATTTTTAAAAGCAGTCTTTACACATGCAAACAACCTCTGATGATGACCTTTGAAAGGCTTCAAAGTGCTCGAAACAATTGAAATTAAATTTATCAACCAATTCCAACCTAAAACCAAAAACAATTGTCAGGAAATTTGAAAGGATCTTAAAAAGATTTATCGACAAAATGTGTCTTTATTATTTAATCAAACATGCTTAAATGAAAGTCTGCTTCATAAATACACACACACACACACACACACACACACACACACACACTCTCACACACACACACTCACACACACACACACACACACATATATATATATATATATATATATATATATATATATATGCAAATTTCATTAAACATAATAGACATTTTATGCCTACATATTCTCTTTTGGATCCGTTCGAATTCCCGTATTACTTTTATCGTATTCGGGGGGAATTGATTTATGTATTGTCCATAGTTGTATGTATCCCTAGTACTTTCTGCTCGACTTCCATCATCAGGGGAGAATCTGTTACAAAAGTGATGTAACTTTTGTTTTAGCAAATTAATTCTGTGTAAGGACGTCTTTGCTGTTGGAGATTATGGCGCTTGCTTTTAAATGTAATTCTGTAAATAGTGCCAGTAGCTAAAGACATTTAAGTACGTTAGCACTGGTTTGAAAATTAATTCTATTAAGTGCTGGTTGCAGGTTTCTAATATATAGTGCTTCGAGAATATGTAGGCATAATATGTAGAATATGTAGGCATAAAATGTCTATTATGTTTAATGAAATTTGCATTAACGAAGAAATGCTGCCTAAATACACATATATATACATATATATATATATATATGCGTGTGTGTGTGAAATAGTGTGTAGTGTATATATATATATATATATATATATATATATATATATATATATATATTAAATGAATAAGCAAGAATTTTTTAGTTAAATTCATTAGCTAGAGGTATTTAGTGTGAAGCCTTAGTGTCTCATACATATGATGGACAATGAAGATAAAATGCCATCTCTTTCTACATATTTATTCTTATTCTTTTCACCAGCCTTCATTGACTTGAAAATAACTAACGTGTATTTTAATTACTACTCGGACTCATACGTGTGTGTGTGTGTGTGTGTGTGTGTGTCCCCCTATATATATATATATATGTGTGTGTGTGTATTTGTGTTTGTGTATGCATGTGTGTGTATGTCTCTGTATGTCTGTGTGTGTGTGCGTATGTATGCAAATAAAATTTTATGAATGCGTGTTTTTACTTATGTGTGTCTGTTTTTTTTTTTATATATGAGTTCTTACGACTCAACCATTCGTTATTCAAGAAGCTAATATATAGACTATATATATGATTACATATAATTATAAAATAAATAATTATATGATATACAAATATATAATATTTCATTACATGATATATAATGATATAATTAAATACAGTATATCATCACGGAATTCTGAAAAGTTCTCAACGAAAATGCGTACATACTTTTCTCTGTATTTATCTCGCAGGTCAACGCAATCGGCAAATCGTTTCTGAAGTTTACTCATCCCCTCCCCAATAAATTCAATAAGAATTAGAAGAAGAGGTTATAACCTTTTCTTTGAGCCGGGAACATTTCCTACCCGACGGATATTTTCGTTAATAATAGAATCAACATGTCTTCTATTCTCGGAAAATTAATCATCAAAGGAAAGTTTTCTTCATACACGGTCTGTTCAAAAAGTTTGAAGCTGTATTTGCAATGACAGAAAAGAAAAATCATTTGATTTATTTTTGTTTGGTTTCTTTAGTAGTGTTTCTCTATTTGCGGATTCTTGACAAAGTCATCTCTGTAAAGAGCAATAGTTATACAATTTAACTCATACCCTGAGAGATGAAGGGTTTATATCTTTCTCGAAGTCCGAAAGTGAATGTACTATGCCACACGACATCTAATTCACTTACTATGATGTCAGGGTTCAGTACGTTTGGGACTCTTCTAAATGAACAATAAACGAAATGATAAGATACGTTTCTTTGATGGATCAGCATATTTTTGCCATGTTTAAGATAAAAGTCTCTACCCGACACTTTTCTTTGGGCTAGATAATAGTATATATCGATAATAATATATATCTAGATAATAATATATATCCTTGGACATTTCATTAAATATATATCTGAAAATAATAATGCAGCATATTCAAGATAGGACCAAGATACAAATATGTAAAAACTTTCACATGCATAAAATGTTCATACGCACAGGAATCCGAAAAACACGAAACACTGACGACTCTCTTGGTTCAGGTACGAAACTTTTATTACCTTTTTGACTTTTAGGTCTTCCGACATGAAGAGGGAGAGACACAATTTCTTATTACTCTGACTGTTCCATCTGACCCCGCCACGCGCGGCACACCTCGTAGACTCAACTGGACTCGCCTCGCCGAGCTCCGGAAAATCAACTCGCTTCGTCTTAGTCCAAATCTCAACT
Organism: Sepioteuthis lessoniana; assembly: GCA_963585895.1. Lineage (NCBI taxonomy): Eukaryota > Metazoa > Mollusca > Cephalopoda > Myopsida > Loliginidae > Sepioteuthis > Sepioteuthis lessoniana. The sequence continues at coordinate 6,149,669 of OY757922.1, read as the reverse complement.
CACTGCTTTTATTCAAAATCCCAAAGAATCCCAGCCCATCGCTTCCGGGGATGACGTCATTAACATCCCCAGTCATATTTCCTATCTTGTGTTTTTATTGTGACATCTGTGATTGTTACATCCTCCCCGCGAGCGCATGAACACCTGCATTAATGTCTGCACCTACCCATGCACTAAGCCAAAAGGTTCTAAGCCTAACTAAACCAAAAGATAAGATATATAAAACGAAAAATGATAATATAAAAGAAAATCCTTCCGCAACTATATAACAATAAAATTTCAGTTAAAAACTTCAAAGAATTATCTACTTAGATGAATCTTTTCTTATCAAGGAGTCTGCAGACTACATATCACCTGGTCAAAGTAATTCAAGCCATGGACGCTACTCGCTGGACTTGGTAGTATAGTGTTGGTCCGTTGACACGATGTACATTGCTACATGCCATGTCAAGTGTGAAAACCCCACAGATGGACGTCCAACGTCCTTTAATTTTGGACCATTTGTTTTACGAGTTCAAAATGGGCCATAACGCCGGCGAGCAACGAAAGGTGAAGGTGCAATTGTTCGCAATGTTGTAAGTAGATGTTTCCTGAAATTTCGCTCGGGTCAGAAGAACTGAGACGGTCATGCAAGTTCTGGGAGATTTAAAAGCATCGATTCTCAGGCCGAGCTCCAAGGCAAGTTTAGCGACTAGCATTCAGAGAGAAAGGTGAACTTCACCATCTCACAGTCCAAATTTGTTCATCACCGTCACGACCTCGGCAAATCCAGTGAGTAACACTTAGAGATTATTTGTTGAGCTCAGCATCTCAGTCCAGTGAAGTTTGTCATTTTCACAACATTGGCAAAAGGATCGAGCGCTGCCGAATTGTGCATCATGAGTCAAGTAAGGCGTCGCTACCAAGATCTTTCTTAAGATCTATACTCGTGGAGATATCATTAGATATAGTTCAGAATATGACATAAAAGTATAACTATCAATTGAATAACTTATTCCTTGCTCAGTTGGCTGGGGCTGTAGAATACACTGACTGTAAGACCCCTCCCACCCCCAATGAGTATCCTGGATATGACACTAAACAGTCTGATGGTGAGGTCCCAGTAATGCTGGGGCTTTGGGGAATACGGAGCATCCCTTCATTGCCAACGCTCCCAGGTCCACTCTGGTCCGGCTTGATAGCACCGGATAGGGCCCTATCTATGGGTTAAATAGAATTAACGGCATACTTATGCTAAACTGAATTGTTTGATTAAGCTGAATAGCTTGAAATAGAAATGTTTTTGACATTGAAACTGTATGTATTTACACTAAACTGAGTTGTTTAACATAGAACTGTTTTGACATTTAACTGTGTAAACAAAATCTGTACTTATACTAAACTGAATTAGCTGAATTAGAACTGTTTGACTAAACTGAATAGCTCGAAACATAAATGTTTTCCCCAATTAAACTGTACTTACATTTAAACTGCATGCTTATACTAAACGGAATTATTTGAAATTGAACTGTTTTTGACATTGAAACTGTACTTGCACTAAAAGGATTTGTTATATATAACTGCTCGAATAGTTTGAAATAGAAATGTTTTTGACAATTAAACTGTGAACTCATGCTAAACTGAATTCTTTTATATAGAACTGATTTTTACATAAAATGGATTTGGCGTTAAATAATCTCCAAAGGTTCATATGCCATAAAACCGAACAAACCAAACCAATAACTTCGAATAATCAACTGGTCCTAAAGTTGTTTTTATTTAGAGGCAATTGAACAATTGAAATAACGTTAATTTCCTTAAAGATAGTCAACTTGGCTCGAAACACACATAATGAGTTTTTAATTTGTCCAAAAGCTTCTGATACTTCTCTTTTGTTACAGTATAAAGCTGAGCTGTAATATTTCACGCTGATATTCAAAAACTGCCAATTAGGTGTTCATATCCTAATTAGCACTGATTCGTCTAGACTACACTAAGGAAGTTTAAACGACGTGATACCAGTTATTAGAATTTTTAAGCTTTTTAAAGCTAATATAGGTGCAGCATTCTTTAAAGCTTTATAATTTACCATTGTCTTAATCTCTTTCATATTGATAGAAAATCTAACATAGCCATACATGAATATGTGAAATGTACATAGAATGTTCATAACGCACATATAGATAACATAGGAAATCCCGAAACACAAAAAAAGCACTGACGACTTCTTCGTTCAGGTACGAAACTTTTTATAACCTTTGAGTTAAAAGGGTTTTCGACATGAGGACAGAGAGAGACACACAATCCTTCTATGCTGACTGCTTTTACATCGTCAGCTCTCAAACCAAGTAACGCGCGGCGCCCGTAGCGCACAAATGTGTCTGGCTACGACGAGCCCCGAAAGTCAATCTTCTTCTTCCCAGGTAGGAACTCACCTGACTGCTTGTTCTCAAATCTCAGCGCACGCTTCCGGTGCGTGACGTCATTCACACTTCCTGGTCCCATTTACCATCTCCTATCTGGGGTTTCTATTTTGACATCTGTGAATGACAAGTCCTACCCGCGTGCGCGTAAACACATTCGCTCATGTTGCACCTAACTAACCCATACGCTAAGCGAAAGGTTCTCAGCCCAACTAAACCGAAAGGCAAGATATATAAAACGAAATACCTCGGCTATTATATTACAAAAAGTTATGAATTTATGGAAATAAATAATGGAAATAAATCCGACAGTATGAAGAAAATAAAGATATTAAACTAATCCAAAAGTGATTAATTTAAAATAATGGAAAGTCAACGTAAAAACTGTTCCATTTTTTCTTTTCTCTTCTGTCTTTTCTTTTTCTTTATCTTTTGTTTTCTTCTTTACTTCTTCATTTCTTTTCATTTCTTTCTTTGTCTTATTCCTTTTCTTTTTTTTCTTTCTTTTCGTGTCTTCTTTTCTCTGGAGTGTTTTGGCAATTTTTACTTTTATCGCTTTATAGTCCGTTTTATCGCCTTGAAGTTCTACATATTTTAACGTCATTTCCTGTGCCTGTCATGTGATAGTTTTTCTAAAAATAACGACGATATTTCTTGGTTTATATACTTTCTCTTTTCTCCTATTATTTCAGTAAAAAATCAATCAGTGTTCTTGTAAAATTTTCCACCATCTAAAAGTTCTGATGAAGGTTTACTAAAACCGAAACGATTTAACGTTGACTATCCATTACAATAATCCATTACCTGTGCCAACAGAGGAAAAATGTTTCAATATTGGTCAATATGTCTTTAAGTCCTATTAATTTAAAATGCTGAATTTTACAAAATGTTATGCTGTATTTCTGTTTGTAAAATGATGCTTAAACTATGCGTTTTAAATGTAAAGACACGCTTACTCTACTATAAACCCAAATTGAGTATAAGACTCTGTCCAAATGTCAGCGAACACGGCAAAACGTTTTTGAATCTCCTCTATAATTTAAAAATTCTTAAAGAAAGCCCTAACAGTAGTTTAGAAGAAAAAGTAAAAGCCAAAAACACCCAATACTACCCCCAAAAAAAAAACAAACAAACAGAAAGTCATTTGTAAAAGCTCTATAATTCCTGAAGCCTCCTGGGTTCCCAACGGTAGTATAAAAGAAAAACTAAAAAGCCTAGGAAAATGTCCCCATACCTCCCCCGCCCCCCAAAAAACAAAATTATGTACCAGTGAAAGTCTGACGAAAGTACCTTAATCTTGGACTTTAAATAAGTTAAAACTTAAGAAAACTAAATCAAAATTACCCCCCACTTTTTTTACGTACACATGGAAAGCAGCATGATGTACGTAAAGGTATTTGAATAAACCCATGGACGACCAAACTCAATACCTAAACAGGTCCTGGACGTGAGTTTGACGACTTTACGCTCAGGATCGTTAGTTCGATCGGGGAACTACTGCTGCTCCTCTATAAGGGTGGCTTCTATAGAAGAGAATGAAACAGCCATCGAAAGATAACCATGACCCACACTCAAACCACATACACAAACCGCATCGCTCTTCGCGCGGGTAAAAAAGGGGCACGTCCTGCTGAGGTTGGAGCCCTGACCCCAGTGTTCGAAAAATCAGCTACAGAGCTCAAACGATCAAAACTGCTAAAATGCAAGCAAACACTACAAATAGCCACATTTAACGTAAGAACCTTAAATAGAATAGGACAACTACCAGAGCTAATCGCATCGGCCGTAGAACATGATTGACATAATATGCATACAAGAACACAGATACACGCACACCGAAGATATCAAATATCACGAAACTGGCAATGGATGGTCGCTCGTCACTGTATCCTCGTGAAAAAACTCTGTCAACGCCGCAGTAGGAGGGGTAGGATTACTTATAGGACCTAAGGCATTAAAAACTCTAAATAGCATTGAGAAAATACAACCTAGAATGATGGCAGCTACTTTTAACGGCAATCCCAGAGCAACAATCATCTCCTGCTACAGCCCTACCAATGTTAGTGAAGAAACTGAACTAGTCACCTTCTACGATGAGCTATCCTCATTAATGCGTAGCATCCCGAAACACAACATGTTAGTCATTGGCGGAGACATGAATGTCCAAATCGGGAAAAACAGAAACAACAAATACAGCCTCCACAACACGTCAAATAGTAATGGGCAACATCTAACAGATTTCATGATAGAAAATAGATTATCATGCCTCAATACAAACTACCAAAAAAGGGAGGGCAAACTATGGACATACACGTACGCAAACAATACTAAAGCTCAGATAGACTACGTCCTTATAAACAAGAAATGGAAAAATAGTGCAATGAATTGCGAGGCATACTCCTCTTTTGAGGGTGTGTCCACCGATCACCGAATAGTCAGGGCGAAAATACGGTTAAGCCTACGAAAAAACGCCAAACGAACAGCGACCGCCAAACACTACGACTGGGCCCTATTGAACAACAGAGATATAAGAGATAAATACGTATTAGAATTAGGAAACACTACAAGAAACAGATTCGAAAAACTACAAGAACTTCTTTATTACAATATATATATATATATATATATATATATATATATATATATATATACCTTCAATACTATGATGAACATCAAAATATCTGAAATGTACTTTGTGAAGCCTATCCTAAATATGGTATGGATTGTCTTCCTCTTATACGAGGTTGATTCACTTAATTAAATGTTGATGAAAAATGCATAAAGAATATTTTTATAAACAAACTAAATTATCACTTTTTTAGAATTTTAATTACCTTTTAATTCCATGTAGAACCGAAGGTCTAACCGATTTTTTGAAACTTTTTTAAAATGTGTATTCATCAAATAAAATAAAAAACATGTTTGTTTTTAAACTTGTCATTGGTTGTAATGGATAAAAAATACCCCAAAATATAATTTTCCAAAAATATAAATCATAGTTAACAAACTAAATACAAAGCTCGTCAAATAAGTAATTTTTTTAAATATTCAATTTCTTCTATTTTCAGGTATTACTTCCGTTCATATTGCTGTAATTAAAAAAAAACGATATCAAAATTAACTTATCCAGATATTTAAAGTTTGGTTTGGTTCGTTTACTTAATGACATATAAACTTCGTGGGTTATTAAAAGTCATCTTTATAGATGAAGTGCAGAGAATCTTAATCTTTTATTGCATTGATCACCAAAAATTGAAAAATTAGCCGATTTTGGAGGGGTTTCTTTTATGAATGATGTATTTGGCAGTGGCGATTTTTTCTTCATTATTACAAATTCCTTAATAAAATAAAAGCCTAATTATAAATAGTCTGATGTAAATATTAGAAAACGATAAAATAAGGTACATTATTTTCTTCTTGGAGTTTTACTTATTTGTTTCGTTTTGGAAGTTAATACTTGAATGAAGTGTTTAAAAATGTTAAAATTTTTTTTTTTAAATCAGACTAAATTTTTTTCTTTATTTAGGGTTTAAAATATACATTCTTAGATTAAACTCTACCATTCACTGCTTGTGAGGAGGATTTTGTTAATTAGATTAAAAACAACAGAATGTATAAATCTGACTGGTTAAATGAAAAAGTATTGTATCTCAATGATACTTTTTTGCGTTTGTTTTTTGAGTGTGGTTATTCATTAGACGATACTTCGCAATGGCTTCCCGTTAAAGAACAAATATTAAAACCTCTATTAGAAGAAATAAGACACTTTCATATTAACTAATCAGATTATTACGCTTTTGATCACCCTACAAAAAAAAGAACGAGTCGTGGCTTTTAAGTAATAAAGCATAATACTGCCAATTAAAAGTGCTTGTTTCTTGGCTTTATATGAAGGCTATTGGCTTATTTTTTGTATCTTAGTTTTTTCCCAAATTGCACATCCTCACTTTGTGCAGTTATATGTATATATATATATATATATATATATATATATATATATATATATATATATATATATATATGTATATATATATATATATATATATATATATATATATATATATATATATATATATATATTATTGTATTGTATTAATTTAGAGGGATATTGCTGCAATGCGAAATAATAATTATAGAAAAAAAAATGAAAACTCTTTCGCTATGAAATACCTTTTTAAATAATACAGTAGATAAAATAAATAATTTGTGCAATGCTTTAAGCAAATTACAAAATATCTATATATATATATATATATATATATATATATATATATATATATATATATATATATATATATATATATATATATATATTGAGTAATTAGGCCTGCAAGTCGTTATCTAAGCATGTTCGGTTGAAAACCACGAGTGTTTACTTTTAGATCTTTAAATAAAGACTTTCAAGTCATCAACTAATTTTTCTTATGTCCAGGTCAATGTGATAAAGGATATATATATATACATATATATATATTTATATATATATATATATATATATATATATATATATATATATTATATATATATATATATATAGGAGGGTCATACAAACATGATAAGGTAAAGAGTTACTAACAGAATTCATTGTTTAACATAGAACCATTTTCAAGAAAATCTCAAGTGATGTGTTCCTTGTTGTTCAAGAAGTCTGTCGTTATCACTTTACTGACGGCTGCATCCATCATTATATTTACATTTCATTGATTGTCTTTTCGACAAAAGCTTATAGTGACATTTGTAAAAATTTCCTTGGTTAAAGCACATCATAAATTCTTCAGAAAATTTCACATGATTTGCACCTTACATTAACCATATTTGATATCAAACGTTTGTTCAAGCATGGTATTGTCTGTTTCGTTTACCGTTTATAAGAATAACAACAAAACAAATATTTTAGCAAGAGTAAAATGATTTTTCTATAAGCCAAATACATTCGATGAAGTATTTATATTATGAAAAACAAATGGAAGAAAAAATATTGTTTTTTTTTTTAAAAAAAAACGCTTATTTATTGAATGAGACTCATATCTGTTGTTTAACAGAATGATACCGTCATTTGAATTTAAGAAAAAAAGGACAGTCTTGAAACCTAAAATTTAATTCATAAAAGTTTCTATTTCTTTAATGTATATTTTCAATCAGAAATTAAAATAGTTTTTAAAATGTGGCAAGTAACCAACTGGATTTTTGGCTAATGGAATAATATATTTTGGAAATTGTCTAATCAGATTACAAGCTGCAATAAAATAAAAGAAATTGAGTGGTTCAGAAAAATTAAAGAGAAATGATTCAGGGGAACTATTGGATAAATTACTGAACATAATTTGAACTTTTTGTAAATATTGTATTAATAGGTTTTAAGTTTTGTGAAAAGATTCTTCTTTTTAAATTTAATGTAGAGAGATGGTAAAAATCGAGATGCTCTAGAAGGTATGAAAAACAAATAATGACAATGAATAAATAATTGCAAGATATTTCAACGGACAATATCTCCAAACAGGAGGAGTTAATCTATGCAGGAACGAAACTAGTCTGCGATAAAATAAAGATGGCCCCAAAGGAATTCGGTTAGAAATACAAAATCTTGATGGAAATCAGTACAGAAGACAAATACATAGAATACAACGAGTAAAACTGTTAGGAAGTGTTAAAACATACAGGAACTAACAGGAAGAAAAAATCCCTGAAAAGGCAACAACAGACAAGCCTGATAAGACAAACAGAAGAAATAAATAAAAAGGTATTAACAAAAGAAAGGAAACTCAAGAGGTACTGAGAGAGGGTCAAACAATACAAATAAAACAGGACATTACAAGATACCAAAGGAAAATTATACCATGTTGACGGAGAGTACGAAAAGAGAAATCTAGTTTTTGGTCAACAGTATTTCGGCAGGAAATAATCTGGAGATTGCAGATTCAATTTTAACTACTAGTAAATAACAAGAAATATCAAGAATAGTTTAACACTTGTGCCCTTCCATGGTTAACGGAATCAGAACAACCTAAAACCATGGATTGAATTAAGGGTTCAGTTTGAATCACTGTGGGGGCTCCTGAGTTCGACGCAAAACACCTGAAGACGGCCAAAGGATGTATCGGCCAAAACCTTCTGTATATAATAATAAATAGGAAAACATAGTCTAAATAGTCGAAATGATAAAAATTATGGAGCTTCATCTCAGAAAATTTAAACAAATAAATAATCATAAAATTCATCCCGGAAGCCATAAAAAACGGGAAAGCGGAATTATCAGCGCGATGAAAACTCTGGGAAAGGTAAAAATCCTTGGAGACTCGTTCTCACTACTTCAATTCATTATCGCACTCAGCTTAATACTTAATACAGAAGACACAACTTTACAAAATTACTAGAAAACTTTAATCCCCTTATATACATGCTTATATAATTTTTTCAACGAAAAGTGAAAAAGAACTGAAGACTCTGACTGAAACAATAAAACATACAGTCTGGATATAGGAATGGAATTTGCCTTTGAAAAAAGTGCAATGCAAATAATTACATCTAGGAAAAATAGAAACTGCGGAGGGAATAGAAATATTAAGTCAGAAAAACATTCGAACACTTGTGTAATATATTGACTTAGCTGGCAACGTGGATGAACTTAGCAGATTCAATGCGGTTGCAAGATAACATCAACAAAGTGGTTTCAGAGGTTGGCAAAGAATATAATTTATTGCTTATGGATAGAGGGATAGATATTTCTGTTCGCGAATAAGATCAACACATTACCGGAAAAAAACGAAGTATGAAAGTTCCGATAACCAGCCATAAACAGAAAAGTATGTGGGACTTGAAATACAATATAAAGTCGGTAATTTTGGACTGAAGGCAGAGACCCGCTAGTCACTCAATCACACTTGTCAGCTCCCTGTGTATGTTCTCCGGCCGTCGCACTACTTCACAAAAAGGGTCCACGCCATAGAAGAAAGATGTGTGAGAACTCTCTCTAACTGTATTCCTACTACCCACAATCGTAGCTGTCGAAGAATAAAAATATAAATCGTATCTTTATATATCTACGAGTCCTTCGTTGTCTGTCCCCCGTTTCAATATGCAACACTTGGAGAAAAAGAAAACTAAGGGTGCTTTAAAATATATGAAGCTGACTCCATCAAATAAGTAGAGACGACAGAATAAACTTTAAAAAAGGAGTATCTCAATGGAACGAGAAAACTTCTGGAAACCAAAATCATCAGCAGTAATATAATCAAAGGGAGGATCACCTGGAAAATCAGCCTTGTAAGATATTCGGGACTATGATTAAAATTGACAAGGGAGGAACTCAGGTAAATGGACCAGAGGGGAAGATAATAATGCACGAGGTTTTTCATCGGATAGATGACAGAAGGAGGAGGAGTCGCCAGCATTTGGGATTGTGTTGATGTATCAATACAATAATTTAAGAACTACATTAAAAAGAGCAAAGAAAGATTAATTAAAGCAGCAGTTATTATTATTGGGAACATAAATTCAGACAGAAAAACAATAAAAACGAGGAAAGAGAAATGAGAGGAAAACTAACTGTGAAGATATTTCAAGCGGCAAACCAATGACATTGCAAAAAAGACAATGTAGACATGGCAATGAAAAGGAGATCTAAGAAGAGAAACTGAATCTCTTCTAATAGCAGTGCAAGTCAATGCCAAAAGGAGCCATTATATTAAATCGAAAATCGATTATACGCAAGAGAAAAACAAGTGCGTTTTGTGCGGAAAAAGAGATTAAACTATTAATGACATAACGAAAGTAGCCAACTAATGAGTACGACATAAGGCAAGACGGGGTGGAAAAGGTGATTCACTAGTTGGTTGGTTGGTTGGTTGTTTTGTGGCATATCAACCTTTGTATGTTTTTATACAAATAATCAGTTCTATTTCAAACAATTCAGTTTAACACGAGTACACAGTTTAATCATCAAAAAACATTTCTACTCCAAGCTATTTAGTCAAACAGTTCTACTTCAAGGAATTCATTTTAGTAAAAGTATATTTTTGTCCACCTACAGTTAAATCTAAAACAGTACTATTTCAGTTTAGCATAAGTACGCAGTTTAAATATCTAAACAGTTCTCTTTCCAGTAATTCGGTTTAGCATAATTTCCCAGTTTAGATTTAAAAAAAAAACAGTTGTAATTTTAAACAACCCAGTTTTGCATAAATACGCAGTTTAAATGCAAAAAAAAGAAACCTCTCAAAACCACAGTTAAGTTCTATTTGACCCATAAATCAGGGCCCTATCAGGTGCTACCTCTCTGGGTCAGAGTGGACCTGGGAGCAATGGCAATGAAGGGATACTCAGCATTCCCCAAAACTCCAGTATTATGGAACCTCATCATCAGAATATTTAGTGTTATAATCAGGATAATCGTCGGTGTAGTCTTACCCCTCTACAGATATACAGTCGATTTATTTTACACCTCCAGCCGGAGAGAGCAATGAATCACAGGCAATAATACAAGAAATTGAAATTTGACCATACTACCAAATGGTATATACACAAAGTAGGATCCGTCCTAGAAAATGACACACATAATATTCTTTGGGAATTTTTGCTATATATCACCTAACGCTTTCCAGAAGACTAGACTTGGCTCTATTTGACTAAAAAGTGAACTTGCCATCTCGTGAATTTTAAAATAAAAGAATGAATGAAAATAAAAGAAAGAAAATAGATTGCCAAATTCTTCAACCTTGTCAATGAAGTAAAAAAACAACAACAGTGGAACACGAGGGTAACGGTGATACCAACTGTAATTGGTGCGCTTAAGACGGTCCCAAAAGCTCGTGAGAAAGACTGGAGCAATTAGAAATCAGAGAAAGAATCGAGAGTATCCAGACTAGAATTTTTGAGATCGATCAAAATACTCAGAAGAGTCCTGCAGACCAGAAGAGTTCCTTAAACTGCAAGAAAATTAATTTCTAACGCTGGTTTGAAAAATTCCCAAGGGCTAAAATTATAAATGATAAATAGCACATCTCAACAAAGTTTTATTTTGCATTGGGTATCTCCAGTCTTTTTAATATATTGCTCTTATCGTATTGGGTATATATTCCTGTAAGTAAAATTAATGCATAAAATCTAAATGAATGAATGATTATTTTGGATTATTTTTCTTTCCAGATTAGCATCTTATTCAGAAGAAAACTCAAATTCGACAAGTAGAAAGACATAATGCCTAGCTCACGTTGTTTGGAAAAAAGAACCCGGGTTATATTTATATAGAAAAAATCTTGACGCAATATTCTTGTTTGTAGATTTCTTCAAGGAATTTTATTCTATACACAGAGGAAAGATGGAGTAAATCTATTAGCATCATGCTTTTCCAAAAAAAAAAAAAAAAAAAAAAAAACTATTACCACGATAATAAAGTTTTACAAAAGCATAAATCTAAAATCACGAATTAAATCTGGACTTTGTACTTGACAGAAAATCACTTGTCATTAATTTTAGAAAGACACTTTTTATCAATTTAGTAGTAAAATGATGTACGTTATCATGTTATAAAATGATATCTACTCGATTTACCGCAGAGAATAGATTTTCAAAAGTTGGCAATTCTATTTTCTCTAAAATATTGATGCGTTTTCTGACACTGTTGTGTTGGTCACTTTGAATTAATTCACCAAAATGAGGAAAACAAGAAAGCTTCTTACACTCTTTTTTTACTATTTTCGTATTTACCGTCGTTTTTACACATTGTATCGATAATTTTTCAACGAACCTTCTAAGACACCGTTCCAGAGCATTACTCATCATCATCATCATCATCATGTTGTGCCACTAGCACAGATATCCCTGACCCTCTCTCGCCACTTCTCCCTATCGTTCATCGCCTCTGGCTGGTCTGCAGGGCTACATCCCGTATCCTCACAGAGTTGCTGTATGTATGTTCGAACTGGCCATCCTACTATCCCCACATATGGCCGAGAGCATTACTAAAATGGTAAAATATTGACTCATCTGACCATGGTATAATCCCAAACCAGTTTGACTCAAATTTATTAGGCTGGGTGTCTCCGTGGTGTAATGGTTAAATCGATGGACTGCAGATTCGTAGTTAGCGAGTTTGTACTCCAGCCGCGCTATTACATTCACTTTCGGGCAAATACCATTAAGAAAGGTATGAACCCCCTTGTCCTTCCAGCTATGGGTTAAATAGTACTACTACTGTTCTTGGAGAATGGATTTGGCATTAAATAAACTACAAAGGTTGATATGCCATTAAAGAAAGAAAGCAAACCAATCAAATTTATTTAATATTGCTGCAAACTAGTATCCGTCCTTAACATTCTTTTTTGAAAATAAAGGATTCGTTGACATAAATACATTTTATATTATCCATATTGTGATAGTTATCTGAGACTTCCGATCACTTGTTTTAAAATAGTTACCCAAGTTTTTCAGAGTTTTCTTTTTGTCTTTGAAAAAAGCAAATTTTATTCGTTGGTCCTGGAAGCTTTAGAACAACCAGATTCCATTTTCATATTGAATAAAGGTGTCTATACGTTTTAATTATTTAAGATAACAAAAATCAGTTTATATTGCATTTTAAACTGTTTTATTTTTATCATTCTGTTTATTTATTTATTTATTTATTTATTTTCTTAATCCTTTTTTTAAAGCCATTTCTTCTTTGATTCTAAAAACAGAAAAATACAATTAAAAATAACAATTTTTTCTTACTTACGTGATTTTTTTTATAAAATAATAAAAACAACCTACACTTATTTTAGCCCACCAGAATATATAATAAGTATTATATAACATAAACAAATACTTGAGATAATCTCAGAGAGAGTAATCAATAATTTTATTGCAGCTAGGAAAAGTAGTATTTTAATATTTTGATATTTTCAATTGATATATAAGGGATCAAATCTTGTTGGTTGGGGCAATCATTTGGAGATCATAGCTTTACATCAAAGACAAAACAATTTGACATAGGAATCAATATGACCATAGAGACAGAAAATTATTCATCTCCGCCTGCCGAGTTAGAAATATATCGGCTGAGCTCAGTTTAGTCTGGCACAAGGCTAATTACTATCATGGATTCAATAAAGTACAGAATAAGTGTCATTAAATTTACTTGACTTCTGAATTAGACTGGTTTTCTTTGGTTTGGTTTTATAACATATCAACTGTTTTTTGTTATTTATTGCTAAATTCTGTTTTTAGATATTCATCAAAAATATGATTTCAAAACACATTTTGGAGATACACACAATTCGAGGTTCAAACGTTTCTATTTCAAACAGTTCAATTTAGCATGAATCAACGCATTTAAATTATTTCAAGTATCACTCTATATCACTAAAAATTCAATTAAACATCAATCCTTTGTTTACACACAATGATTAAACAGTTCTCTTTCAAATAATTCACTTTAGCTTAAGTCACTTATTTGCACTCAGTTTGAATGCCTAACAGTTCTATTTAACCCATAAATGTGACACTATCAGGTGCTACTTCTCCGTGTCAGAGTGGACCTTAGAGCGATGGCAATGAACGGGTATTCCACATTCCTCAAAACTCCAGAATTACTGGAAACTCACCATCAGATTGTTTCATATCATATCCAGGACTCACTTTTACTCCTCTGCAGAGATGCAGTCGGTGTATTCTACAATACCAGTCGATTTGGCATCCTGAATAAAAGATCACTATGAGGAGAATTATGTGAATCAAACACAGTAATGATAATTAGGAAAACTAATTTTAAAATATCCTATGAAGGTAAATATTTTTGCCTTTATTTTCTATAACCAACTCATAAAATTTTCTTTCGTTTTTGTTTACTTTATGTGCAATTAGCAATGGAAATTACTGCAAATTTCATTTGATACATATCCATGCAACGTACGTGCATGCGTAGAGAGTTATATTTATGACCGCTGCTTATTTCGTCCATGAATTTTCCCGCCTTTTTCTCTTTCTTTTTTTTTATATAGATTTCCCTTCAACACGCTCTCACTCTGTTATAAGCCAATAGCGTGTAGAGAATTTCCATGTTACTCATGCTGTTCTCTAATTAAGTTTTAAGATATATTTCTTTCCTTCCATAAGGTATAAACAGCACGAAAGGAAATCCAATTTGTTACGACGAATCTACTTATGTATAAAATAATTTCTATATATATATATATATGTGTGTGTGTGTGTGTGTGTGTGTGCGTCTGTGTGTGTGTGTGTGTGTGTGTGTATGAGTGCGAGAGTGTGTTTGTGTATTGGTGTGTTTGTGTGTGTGTGTGTGTCATAGTGTGTGTGTCATAGTGTGTGTATTTGTGTATTTGTGTGTTAGTGTTTGTAAATGTGTGTGTGTGTGTGAGAGAGAGAGAGAGAGAGAGAGTGTGTGTATCGGTCACATAATCTGGTCTAACTAGTGAGTAATGAGAAATCTTGTTGCTATAATAACATGTGAGATTGCACGAATAAACACCGGAAAATAGACAAAAAAAAAGCGTAGAAAAAGGAAAAGAGAGAAAACTGAAGTAGAAGTGAGGGCGAAGAAGAAAAGACGGGAGAGAGTAAGTGAAAAGAGAAGAGAGGTTGAAAGAGAAAGGAAGATATAAGCGCCAATCCCTTCCTACACGCTTGCCTCGATATAAGGGCACTTAAAAATCCTGCTTCTCATATTACGGTCCAAAATGATACAATTATTGGATTTGCGACAAAGGAATAATCTATGATTTTTGACGAAAACTGTGTTCACGATGAACTTCGCCAAGTTACTTTTACCTTGTTTTGGCTTATGCAATGATTTTCCTGTCATATATTTCAATGATCTTAACTCTAATGATGTCATTTGCCGGTGGTTAGAGTCTTGTCTATTTTTGAAAGCATTATAACAAGCTACTTAGGATAGATCCAGTCTTACAATCACAGATACCAAACGTCTTTGACTCTAAGTCAAGGCTATGCTAAATCATTTACATATGCTAATTTGAAATATTGAAATTCTTTGTTTATAAGTATAGCAAATAAGATTATATATATATATATATATATATATATATATATAATATATATATATATATATATATATATATATATATAATCATTATATATGGCTATATTTATAAACAAAAAACGCTCAATATCAGAGACAGAACACACACACACACACACACACACACACACACATACACACACACACACACACGTATATATAATAATAATTATTATCATTATTATCATTATTTGCAAAAAAACGCTCAATATCAGTGACAGAACACACACACACACACACACACACACACACACATATATATATATATATATAATCCAGAAGTTAGCACATTACATTTTCTGTACAATCATTTAATAAGCTCCGAATTAAATATCTGTAAAATACCATGCTCCTTTTTATCCCAGCTCATATTATAAACTGATATATATATATATATATAATATATATATATATATATATATATATATATATATAAACTGATATATATATATATATATATATATATATATATATATATATATACCCAACCCATTTGCACGAACAGAAGGTTAACTTATTTTCGGCTTTTAACTGGTTTGATTTAATAGTTTTTATTCTCCGGGACTGATTTTTATATTAAGGTTTAAGTGCCAGCCGCTCCTGCTATTCATTCTTAGCTGCAGGGAGAATAGTTGCATCATACGTTTCAAAAGATATTAGCGCTATGTGAAATGCAGTCTCGTGCAGGATTGTAAGAATGGACATCACTGTGTCCATTCTTACAAGGATAAGACTTACACCACACGCATATATATATATATATATATATATATATATATATCCACACGGGGGTTGAGCACTCTCGCGAAAGAATTAACGGTTGACACTTGCATAATGCAAAGCTCTTCGAATGAAATGAGCACTCCAATATACAGTAAGGCAAACATGTAAACCAAAATAAAGCTACTGCATAATGCCTGATAATTCCCGTGCTAAAATGGTTCGCTAGCTGGCTGAGCGGTATGATACTAAGTCTAACATAAATTTGGACGGGTTTCTATCCCAGATTCAAGCGTCTTACGTGTCTAGCCACACTAAAGAGTTGTGATACAATTAAACAGTCTGTCTGTGGATGACTATATACATAAATTGAACGCTTCTAACAATATGAGAGAGATTATCGTATTGGTACATTTCAAATCTTTAACGAATGCTAAATCATCATGAGCCTTTAAAAGGCTGAAAAATTCTAATTACTGGTGTATTTTTTGTTTGTACATATGAACATTGATTGATAGTTACATGTTCAATCAGTGAATAGAGTTGTCACAATTTATATACTCTGATTCAGAGCACACACGTTTGTTTTAAATACAAAAATCAATCTGAGATCAATCGTTCAAATGAGGATTATTATAATTTCTCACCTTAAATATCGCATACAGCTAATGTCAAAATCCGTATGCACAGGAGTGGGGGAACCTCGTGGCGTACTGGCTAACATGCTTCACTTTGATATCGTATTAAGAGACTTTAAACTTGCGTCATGTTATTACTCTCATTTTGGGGCTAATACTCTTGGAAAAACATTGAGCCCATTTATCTCCCTCGCTATGTGTTAAATAGTACTGTTTTTTCTATAAGAATGGCAATGGCATTAAGTAACCCATTTGATATACCATTAATATCGAGTAATATCATATTATGTAAAGTAAACGGGTTTTATCTTTTTATAAAGAAATTAAAATATGGTCAACAGTTCAAACATTGTTAATATTTCCTTAGCTGAGTTCTGCTGAGTTCGATTCGTTCCGAAGACCAAAAACATATAACCACTTGTCAAACGTTACTGAAATTACTAAATTCATATTTCAGACATTAAACATAAAACATGGGAACCCACCATCTGCTGTTTAAAGACAACATACAAAAGAAATAGAATTTGCTAGCAAAACCTTCATCCTAAAAGCAGCAGCTGTGCGACCAAGTTCCTCCTATCTCACAAACCATCCAATTAAACCGAGCGAGACATGCTGGGTACTACTAGAAAAGTAAGGAAGAACCCATGGCTAGTTCTCTTACGGACACACCAGTACTTGCCGACCTACAAAAATATACATTCATCAGTTCTGTTTAAATATTGGATGCTGCTTAGATAAAGTGCCTGGAGCAATTACCGATAGGGAAAGATGGCGAAAGAGCGTTAAGAGAATCCGAGCAATCAACACGCCTTGATGATGATGATGATGATGATGTACCCTTTCCTATTTCCACACTGGTTTACATGGACTGGTGATCATAAATTGTTCAACAAAAGTTCATACGACATTTCGTTCGCACTTACAGAGAAAATCTGACATTTTTTCGATAGTATTTCGTATTCTTTCCGATTAATTATAGCAGAACTGTATGTCGGCCCCAAGGTTGGAGTGTTGGTGCGAAAAATATCAGAGAATATTTCTTTCACTTCTCGAAGTATACAGCAGTGAAATGTGTTTCGTCAACGCCCAAGAGTCAATCAATTTTCGCGAGGTGACTTCAACCAAAAAAGAAAAAAAATTGAAAATATGAGTTATTGTTACCCAGGAAATTATTTTTTGGGGGAAAGTCGTATTAAGCCAGAGAAATATGCGTAGGAGCTAAATAAATATTAAAGAATGAAGATAGAGAAAACGTATTATTGCCGCCGGATGATCAGGACACACAACTGAGCCATATTATCATATATTAAGCTATGTGTAAATGGGTTGTTTATTTTTTCGTCTTTATAAAAAACGTTCCGTATTAAGAAATAAAAGAAAAGCTAGCATGAAGAGAAGAACGAAAAATACGAAGTATTTTAATACTTTTTAAATTCTTATAATATACTGGAACAATAATAATAATAATAATAATCCTGGCTAAAAGACTAGATATAATGATAGTTAAAAAAACATAACCTGCCTAATAGCTGACTTTGCCGTCCCGACCGACCACAGAATGACAATCAAAGAAAACAAAAAAAGAGACAAAAGAGATCTTGGCAGAGAACTACGAGGATCATTAAATAAGTTTCCAGACTTTTTTTCTTATGGGCACATTTATTGTTAGTATACACATGAAACTCTTGTCCCCTTCCAAGTAATCTCCTCCGACTTCAATGCACTTGTTGTGCCGTTCCAACGACTTCTGGAAGGCCGCATGGAAGTCCTCTTGTGTTAGCGTGTCAATGACCTTCGTCACAGCATCAATTGTCTCATAACGACAGCCTCTGAGCTTAGGGAATAACCAAAAGTCACAGGGAGCAAGGTCTGGACTATAGGAAGGGTGAACAACTGTCTTGATGTACATCTTGGTTAAATAGTCTGTGATACCGATGGAGTTGTCGACTGGGGCATTGACCTGGTGGAAATGCCACTAGCTCAATTGGAAGAGTATTGGCCTCTTCCGATGGATTCTCTTCCTGAACTCCCTTAAAACCTCAACATAATAACCCTAACCCTAACCCTTTGGCCAATCAACTTGATTTCCTTGATTGATTTCCTTACTCCTCCCACACCTCTCATCATCCCTCACAGACTCCCTGCCTTCCTTGAATCTCTTAGGCCACTCAAAAACTGATGCTTGATTCAGGCAAGATGCTACAAAACCAGTCTGAAGCATTCCAGACGTTTCTGTGGCATCATTTTTTCCAAGTTTAAAACAGAATTTGATCGCATATAGTTCTTACTCACGTCTAGATTAGATATTTGAAATTCAACAGCTGTGACGATCAAGCTTTAGTAGGGTGTATTCCAATTGCTGCTGTAGATATTCATTTGAACCAGAAATCATAAAAATGGGTCAGTCATCTCATAAGGCGTATAGCAATAACATAGTGAATGTTCAAGAGTCTACAACGATTTTAAATGCCTATGCAAAAAAAGTCTTGAAGCTTATTGAATTCACCACGTAAAAATAGCCATGAGACATAATTGGTTCACTTGGCAAAAAGGCATATGAAAATGACTAGAGGAGTTGTAAATTAGAAAACGAACGGCATTGCTGAGAGAGGCCAGAATACTGAGAAGAGTTTTGGAGACTTGAGAAGACTTCTATCACGCAGATGCCAGAGAAAAACATCAGCTAAGGCTGGTGGGAAAATCTTGCAAGGAGTAAAATAATAATAATAATAAATTCCTCCCTTCAGAAGAAGAAAATAGTTTGAAGGAATGTGAAAAAAAGACCAAAGGACTGCTATATTATCTTTGGATTTCTCTAGCCGATAAATCGAAAAAAATTGTATGTATTTGTCCTTAATTTATTGTCTTTGTCTCTGAATATAAATGGATAGTCTGAGTGATTTTACAAGAATAAGAGAATATTTTAAAGTGGTTATAGGGAGAGGTAAAAGGCGGAAGGGAGAAACAGTTAAAATTGGAAGATAGATTAATATTCTTAATCAAATTAGTAAACTTTTAATCGTAACTATTTCTTAGTAACAAGAAAACACATTACATCCTTAAAGAGTATAGCTAAAATTACAGTACAAAAAATGTCACTCAATACTTAAGATTTTAAGTACAAAATTCAGGGTGGAACGATGAAATTGTCGCCCTAGAAAAGACGACATGATTCCATTTCCGTTTAATGAAAACCGATTTTTTTTTGTTGCAGACCAT
Organism: Sepioteuthis lessoniana; assembly: GCA_963585895.1. NCBI lineage: Eukaryota > Metazoa > Mollusca > Cephalopoda > Myopsida > Loliginidae > Sepioteuthis > Sepioteuthis lessoniana. The sequence continues at coordinate 6,129,654 of OY757922.1, read as the reverse complement.
CTACTAGTTGGCCAGTTGTGTACAAATCCCGAGAGCGATAGGAGCCTTCTATCATGTCTGAAAGGACACCGCCAGGAAGACCCGGACCAAAGAGTTCATCGAAAAGGTCAAGGCAATCATTGATGAAACTCCTCAGCGGCCTATTCGGCAGATTGCCAGAGATTTAGGCGTCTCACACACAACTGTGAATGCATGTGTGAAGAACGACTTGAAGTGTAGGTCCTACAGGCGCCAGACAAGCCAAATCTTGACTGAGAAGACAAAGAACCTCAGGCTAATCAAGTCCGTCAGGTTGCTCAACAAACTAAAGCATCCCAAGAAACCAAACATGCTCTGGTTCTTTTCAGACGAAAAGAAATTCTGCCAGGACCAGGTGCACAACAGCTAGAACCATCGTTGGATTACTACGAATAACAGGGACGTGCCCCGGGTGATGACAACAAAGTTTCCGGTTACGGTTATGGTCTTTGGTGTGGTTTCAAGTGAGGGCCATTTCACATCTTCGAACTCAGCTTGAAAGTCAACACCAAAGTGTGCCTGGATGTTTTGAAGAGTGTGATGATCCCCTGGTGCAATCAGGTGGCCGGTGGCACACCCTAGGTGTGGAAGCAAGATTCGGTGCCGGCCCACAAGTCCGAAGAGACCCAGACTTGGCTTCCGAAGGAGTGCTACGACTGTGTACCCTTCTCTCACTGGCCCCCTCCTTCCCCGACCTTAATCCGCTGGACTACTTCCTTTCTGATCGCTGCCATCTGGCGAGTATTCGCCGAGCTCCTGCCGGCATTTGTGGAAAAGACATGCTCCCAGTTCCGGATCCGTATTAAGGCGGCGATTGAGACTGAAGGCGGTTACATTAAATAGGTCTCAGCTCTACTACATAATGAAGTTACCGGAAATGATTTTTTCAAAAACGTTTAAAAATAAAGCTGTAGTGTTGTTTTAGGATGACAATTTTATCGTTCCATCCTGTAATTGTTATAGACACATATAATAGACAGACAAACAATAAAAAATATGACCACTCCGAAATTTAACTACGTTAAGAAATCGACAAAGAAAAGTAATAGTTTTTTTTTGTTGTTGTATTTTGTGTGTGTGTGTGTGTGTGTGTGTGTGATACCTGCTTAAGAGCATTCTTACTTTAAATGTACTCGGTCACATCTGTGACAGGTGCGCCGATATTAAACAACCATTGGGTCTAGTCATATTCACCAACCTCTCTGCTCGGGCAGGATATGACACAAGGTCATTTCTTAAGTGGAGTTTAACAGGTTTGAATTCAGAGTTTTCCTTCTCCTAGACTAGTTGCCTCACCAAGGCTGAAGAACCTAGTCTGCCCTACTATCTATCTATAGCTGGAGGGAGAATAAATGGATTCATACCTTTCCCAATGGTATTAGTGCTATGTGAAATGCAATCAGTCTCGTCCAGTGTTCATTTCCTACGACGATAACCATTACACCACAGGCACCTCCTGGGTCTAGTAGAGCCAGAATATCCTACCCATGTTGTTACCTAACCAAAAGGTTACTGAATGAGAAATAAGTAAAACGGAGGTTGGAAATGAAATGGAAATTTTTATAAAATTAACAAAATACAATGTTTGCTAGCGGCGTGAAGAAGGTAACCACTGCTAATGATGACTAATTAATATATTTTCACCCTTTCCCAAACGTGTCTAACATATTTATGAGGAATGGAAGTTCATTGGTCGGGAATATAATACCATGAAAAAATACAAGCCCAAAGCATAATTCAACATGGGACTCAGATAACAAGTTTGAGTGTCATGATCAGCAGGTGTTCCATTGATACTCAGCATCGCAGTATCTATTGGCATCCTGCGAATGTAAGTTCTTTTTTTTTTCAGGTACACAAACGACGAACTAAACAACAACTTAAATCTGAAACACCAACACAGAAGATGGACACTGGAAAAAATGAAAAACTTCAGTCTTATTTTTGGATTAAACCTACGCAAGGAGGATATTGAAAAGGAATGAATGAAATCAGAGAAGAATGCTCTAGATTTAAGACAACAGCCCAAAGTCTTGCTGACTAAGTTAAAGCAATAATAATAATGAAACGGTTGTTTTACTGTCTTTGAAATATTAGAAATAAAGTAACAAATAAATAGCAAATAAACTTGGAATAATGACAACAAAACTGTAATGCAAGAATTAAGACGTTAAATACAGTAAACCATGAACCTTCAAACACCGCACGCCAAAATACATAAAAAACACTAACACAAGAAAATAAAATGAATGTTCACTATCTAAGGAGAATGATGTCTGAAAGGAAAATCACATTATCATCACTTAGAAAACAAGATAGGAATGTATTATTGGCTGAAATTTAAAGAAAACAAAACAATTTATCAAAAAGTATCTCAACGAACAACATTACGGAATAAAACGAACTAATCGATGAAGGAGTAAATTCAGTCTGCGTAAAAATCAGTGTTCCTTTGAAAAAAAGGAATAGAAACTCAAAGCGTTGATGAGAAATTAGATTGGGAACAAAATTAAGAAATCTACGACACCAAGCAAAAGTACTAAGGTAGAGGAAAAACGCTAAAATATTTTGGTAAGTAAAGAGAAAAACAGCACAATCAAAACAAACGACAAAACTCGGGAAAATAAATCTGAAGGTACTTAGGAAAGAAGGAAGACTAGAACGATACAAAGACAAGAAAAAATACAAACAATACCGGACATTCTAAAGGAACGAAAAAATACTCTACCAGCAAATAGGGGTAGAATGCAAGAAGACATACCAACCACCACTATGGCTATGGAAATGAATAGATGCTTACGAGAAACTGATATACCCAAATTGATGACCCAAGGAATATCGCTCTGATCCAAAAAGATCCCTAAAAGAACTGATCCCAACAACAGATCCATAACGTAGCGAAAATCAATAATAAGCAACAAAATAGCGAGTGAAAGTTAAATAGTGAGAGAAACGAAACGATTAATCACATAATAAGGTAATTTAGTAAACTAGCTGAAAATGAGTTGAGGACTGGACACGAATGGGCGGGAAAGGTGATCCACTGGAAATTGTACAAGAAATTGAAATACGAACAATTTCTCATTGATACAGGCACAAACCAGATCCCATCCTTGAGAAAGAGACAAACAAAATTCTCTTCAATTTTTAGATAAAAACAGATCATCTAATCTCTGCCAGAAGACTTGCCCAAGAGATAATTAAAAAAAGTAAATTTCTGGTTTGTTGTTTTTCCTTCACACACACACACACACACACACACACACACATATATATATATATATATATATATACTTTCGCATGAATATGTTCCTTTATTTACATACATGTTTTTTCAATGTCACGGGTTGAGTTTGACGTGCCTGAGAACACATTTGACTCCACGGATAGATATACCTTTAGATACGCTTTTTGCGTATATGCTTGCGAGTGTGTGTGTGTGAATTTAGGCCTTGTTTCATATAGGTTTAAATCTATCTTTGAAGTTTTTTCTTTCATATGGAGTGTATATAAAACTGGTAATGGGTATCGGCATCTTCATGGAAAAGCTCCGTCAATGTCGTCATTATATTCTAATCAATAGCGATGGGTCTTTCATGTCCCAAACTACTGTCTGCATTAGCTTCTTTACTGACTGATGTACCCAAAAATATTTCTTTACCGGAAAGTCATTACATTTGCACTTAATGAACTGTCTTTTCAACTCAGGCTTATCGTAGCAAATAGATGTTTAACCTATTTGTAAACATCTTTTTTGACTAAAACTTGCTTCTCTATACACGTCACACATTCTGGTATTTCATTTTTTTTTTTTGCATTTCTCAGTCAACAAAGTCTTGATAATTGGCTGATACACAGTTTGATTTGCCAACTAGTTGAATAACCTCAAAACAATTATTTTTGCAATAACTGATACCATAGAAAAATTCAAAACAATACAGAGAAAAAATATCGTTTCCTTACTGGAGGAATTCTCCGCAGCGTAATGGCTAAGGTGCTGGACTAGAATATTATAGTAAGCAAGTTCGATCTCCAGTCGCGTATTTAGATTCACTTTTGGTCAAATACATTTGAGAAAGGTATGCCCTTTTTCCTCTCTCTTCTCTGTTTTAAATAATACCGCTACCGTTCATATACAATAATGGTTTGACCTTCAAGAACACACAAACGCTGATTTACTAATAAATAAAGAAATCAAACATTTTTTTACCCTTTCTATGTATTGACCGATAGGCTTTTCAGTTGCTTGTGTATATTAAAAAGAGAACTACTTGGATTCTTAAAAAAAACAGGGATCTTTTCATTTCACCTTTTACATTCGAATCGTAATATTCATGTTTTAAAATACAGTATGCTGCACACATACTCCACATGCGAAGGCGTATTCATGTTTTCGCCATATCATAGAGCATTTTTGTTACTTCTTCTTTATTCGTAAAGTTCAGACTATTGTATCGACATCTTTTCCCCATTAGAGACTTCAACATACATACTGCCTATTTTCTATCTTTCTTTCGCCTTTTACACACACGCACACACACACACATATTTATATATATATTATTATAGATTTATTGATCAATATAAAAAGTAGTGTTCATTATTGGTAAGAGTGCATATCAATCTAAGTATACAGTTGACATACTATCAATGGCGGTTGGAAACTGTCAGTTTCTTGCCAACGTGATCATCGGACAAAGTGCTCGGCGAGAAACTGATAGTTACCAAACGCCATTGACTTTAAGTCTTGGTTATCTTATATATATATATATATATATATATATATATATATATATATATATGTAAACTTAGTGTGTGTGTATACGAGTAATTGCAATGTGAACGTTTAGTAAGTGTTTTTCTAGTCACTTTCAGCAACACTCTTTGAAATTACCAGTTGATGTCGTTTTTCAGTTTGAGACACATACTACCCCAATGTTAATTACAGGATCTTCTAGTCTCCTGTCTCCGTATCGACGATGACCTCTTATAGTACTTCCAATGTTTATGAAGTACTGGTATTTTATTGTCTGACAAGTTCCATAGAAATGGTTAAGAAAACAACGTAATTGCCATTTCAAAATAAAATACAGAAAATATGTTGTTATCTTTTACTTTTTTGTTCGGGTAAAATTATGGAGGAATAAGTGATGCTTTTCTTCAACAAAATAATTTCTAGTTATATAGTAAGTTTATATTTATGTAATAAGTTGTATAGTTTTTAAGTACATTTATATACATATTTTAATACATTCTATTGCATTTTAGTTACATTCAGTTTTTATTTCTACAGTAAAATTATTCTGATTTGATGTTTTGATTAACATCTAGTTCTATAAAACATTTAAATTAGATTATCACCTCTAAAAACATATACCCCTAATTTTCCCCGGAAAATGATCATTATTGCAAAAAAAAAATTAAGATTTTATAATCAAAACGGGTATTATTACATATTTTATAATCAAAACGGGTATTATTACATATTATCTGTAACTAGATTCAAAACATTAAACCCCTATCAATTAAACGAGAATGAGGAAAAAAGCTCATTATAAAAGGAGATGACGTCAGTTTCATCAATGATTATATATATATATATATATATATCATGTCGCACCACCGGAGTAGATCACCCTGACCCTCTCTCGCCACTCTTCTCTATCGGTAGGTCTTCAAGGCCACATCCTGCATCTGTACAGAGCTGTTGTATGTAGGCTCTAGCTGGTCATTCTGCCTTTGATCGTCCATGTGAAGGGATCCACAGGAGTATGTCACTTATCAGTTCGTCCCTACTTCTCCAGCAGTGTCAAGTATATCTGGTTCATTTCGTGATGGGTGGTAAGTGGCCGTACAGCTGCTGCTTTAGGTGGGACTGCCTCTAGGACTCATTTAATATCAACCAATATATATATATATATATATATATTAATAGCCAGGAAGATATGAAGGTTTCGGGAAACTGTGGGCATGTTTATTATTAAAAAAACGACCGGTTTCATCTAGCTCTTCTCAAGCTGTTAACGCCAGAAAATTTTTAAAGGGCGAATGTAATGGAGAAAAAAGTGGAAGAGAGGAAAGTGAGAAAAAAAAAGCAACAGTGGGGAAGTAGGAGTGATGAACAGATGGTTAGAGACCGATCACATTCAATCCCAAGAAACAGTCCCTCTGTTTACAGACGGAAGGCTGAAGGGATCGAACATAAAGGGTCTTCAACACTTTTAGATGATAAATCGAATGTGACCGACTCAGATTACTGAATTGGTTGACATTAAAAACTGCCACGCATTCCCTACTATTAACCATGTGATGTGCTATAGAAGACCCGGATGTGTTAATAAGCTGGCTTTTTTTAAGCTCAAGATTCAAAAAACAAGCTGGTAAATGCTGCTTTATGCGCAGGTCCAACCAATTAGACGTACTGCCTATGTAGTCACTGCCACAACTACATGCATATTTATATATAACCGAATTAATATGGTGGGGAGCTCAGACATCTTTACGCATTGAGACGAATGCAGTGCAAGTCTAAAAAATTACTGGCGCAGCAGCTGAAAAATAACATTTACCACCTAGCGGGGTGATGCATTAGGCAAATTTCTCACCTCTAGAACCTATATACGGTAAATGCAAATAAACAGGGCACTTATTAACGGTGCACCTCCTAACCCTATCAAACTTATTCAAAACATCTTGGACAACGCGATCCAAAACAGACAATGGATATCCATTTTTAGACAAGGTTGACCTGATGAACTCAATTTCATCATCAAGAAAGCATAAGGACACGATAGACAAGAGTCTTAATTAAAATTGAATTTGTGCTGCTGAGGGCCAAATGAATCCCATCTCGTATACAAGCCAGAAAAGTTGGGCTTTCTGTATACAGAAGTGGGAAAAGCTGTAGAATTTTTATGCACAAATACATCTAAAAAGGCGAGTTGATGGTTGGACTCCTTTTCCACGGTAAACTTTAAAGAGGGGTGCATAGAATTTAATTTTATGAGAAATGAATCGGCATTTTTTTCATTTTTAAATAAACAGAAAGTGTCGTCAACATAGCGATAATACATGGGGGGGGGGCAGTCTATTTTAGTAAATCAATTGGCCTCACAAAACCCAACAAAAATATTTGCCAGTTTGGGACCAAGACTTGACCCCATTGCTACGCCGCCATTCTGCCGATTCATGATGTTATTAAAGCAAAATTCGACAGAAGAGGTGGCAAAACTCATCAAATGTTTAAAAACATTCTCTGGAAAGGTAGGTTTAGGATGGGAACTACGAAATAAGACATCACAACAAATTTCAATAGTTTCTTCAAGAGGAATGTTTGTATAAAGAGAATAAACGTTAAAGGAGCACATAAACATTTCAATTGGGATAAAGTTTCTGATGATCTTAGAAAAAGAAAAAAATCTTTAATGCAGAAACGACTAACGTGCTCCAAAACAGGTTGAAGCACTGATGAAAGCCAACTGGCGATCTATTAATAGGCAGAACCAACCATAGATAGAATGGGTCGCAAAGGAACACCAACTTTATGGATTTTAGGTAGACCATAAAGACGGGGACGGATGGAACCAACAGGTCGAATGGAGTCAAAAATTTCAGGGGAGAGAAGACCACTCTTTACCCACTTCCTTAGTTGTTTTTGAAATTTTACTTCTATAGAAGTGGTGTGATCACAAGTTTCAACCGGACCTAATTTTATAAATTTTGTATCGCCTTTAAGGATCAGTAACATTTTGTTGACGGAGTGATCATGATCCAATAATACAACACCAGCATCCTTATCAGGTTTAGAAATAACTAAATTATTGTTATTTCGTAACGATTTGATGACATGGCTATGTTGGTCTCCCCATCCTTCCCTCTGTGAACAGGGGGATTGTTTGTTGGGATTGAATATGATCAGTCTCTAACCATCTGTTCATCACTCCTACTTCCCCACTCTTGTTTTTTTTTTTCTCACTCAGCTTGAGAAGAACCAGACAAAACCGGTCGTTTTTTAATAATAAACATGCCCACAGTTTCCCGAAACTATTATGTCTTTCTGGCAATTAATAAGGTTTTAACCACCAATAATTTATATATATATATATATATATATATATATATATATATATATATATTTAAAATTTAGCGTTAAGAGTTTTTATTTCATAAAATACGGCGCCCCATTTACGATAATGTCTGATTATGATACGATGTGGAGTTTATACTCTCTCATCAGATGATCGTCTCCGTGAAAATCAGGTTTTATTCTATTTAATATCCGAAAAAAATAGTTGAAAAAAATTACATATAGTTGAAAAAATATATATGTATATAGCATAGAATTTCTTGACTCTCTCTCTCTCTCTCTCTCTCTCTCTCTCTCTCTCTTACTTTCTATCTATCTCTATCTGTATCTGTTTTTACTCTCGTACACACGATACGTCACTATCAAACACTGCTTCTGATAGGTCTTCAAGTCTCTGTCCAGTATTCCCAACAGAACTGATGTATGTAAGTATTGTTGGTCAGCCGACACTGCCACGTCAACAGGAGTGCATACTGGGATGGTTTGTAATGTTCCATATTGACCCTTGACCAAGTCGTCAATCAGAGACTTCCCTGAACAGCACGTATCTGTGTAAGAAAGTAGAAGTAGTCAAATGGTTGATAGGAAGTCGAGAGCGTTATGAAATGATATATTCAGATGCTTGCGTGGAAGTCCGAGTCAGCTGGAGTTAGTGTCAGCTTGCAGTTGCTGAGAACGCCCCTCATCCCGGTTATATATCAGTGAGATGGGATGTAAAGCTGTTGTTTTCGGGAATGCTGCTCACAGAAAAAAACATTATTGTGTAATTACCGTCTGGTTTTTTTTCAATGCACTTCGCTAGAATCTTGGTCGAGCATTCATACAGAAATATTGCCACAGCCACCGTTTTGAAGAAACCCTATTTTATTTTATCCGAGTGATCAAATTCCCATAGGATCGATAATCTGTGTACGCTGACATCTTAGTAGATGAGATATTGCTGCCAAGAAATTGGAACTGGTTAATTAATTGAAGAGGCTTTTCCACGAAAAGAAAGATGGCTCTTCATCTAAAACAAGTGAACTCTGTTTTATTTGCGTTTTCGTTGAAGCTAATGCTTCCTGCTGCTTGCGCCGGGCTATACGACAGTCCCTCAATTCCACAAGTGTATTTTTAGGAAGCGCCAAATTACATAAGTTTGCGTCTGTCAGGGTTTCTACGTGAAATCGTCTACTTCTTGTTTTTAAAAGTGAAACTATTTTCTTTTAATAGATATATTGACCTTTGTATTATGTGTTAGAACTTGGAATTGTTAAACTAATGTTGTATAGCCGTAATACAAATATAAGCAGAAACATAATCAAATATAATATACGAACTTCAATGAACGAACGAACACATTTCTTTATAAAAAATATATCTCTCACACGTTATAATCTAAAGGATGATGTTTGTTTTGTGTGAGAGATGAGATGGAGGCATGGACAGACTCCTATATTGACCCAAGTTCTTCTGACCATAGCAGCACTTTTTTCGCATCTTGGCTGGATTGCTCAACCGTGGGTCTCTGAGGGCCCAAAGCCCTCTGTCTGAAGCTGGGTCTCACTTCGGCATCTTGTCTCCAACTGACTCGAACCGTTTAGCCACCTGGTTATATTATTGTCTAACGTACACTTGCTTCCGCTGTTCTTCCGCTTATTTACACAGGTGCATCTCTTGATTGACGGCTCAGTCAAGGGACAATATATAACACTTACCGAGGATGGGTCGGAAGTGAAGTAAGACACTCTCGTGTGTGGACGACATTTTTCTGTAATCCAAAACAGGGTGCCCGGATTTGATGCGTTTTATAGAAACGCTAGTATCGTCAAATCTTGCTGAACGAGAGGTTGGGTGTATAAAATATGCTACACTCGGTCTCTCTTGGCGAGTTAGTGTTTGGTTTTCAGACAGAAGGCACGTGTATCTACGTTACCAGTTTGTTACCGTTACAAGAAATGATTGCTTGTAAGCAACGATGCCATTTTGTTGCAAGCCTTAACGTCTTTTCTCCGCCCCCTTACTCGTCGGTAAGATAGTTCTGACAGTATGTCATCTTGGCAGAATAGGAATATATATGATGCTAATGTATCTGAATGCAAGACTCCAGCAAGAATGTCAAAAAGTCGGTATCACCATCATATAAACAGGTAATCGCTTTTGTGTTTTTGTAAAGCACTTTTTATAACAGTATCAGTTTATGTAGGAATAAAATATACTAGCCATATTTGCTCAATCATTCCTCCATATATGCAACCAAATACCTTCAAAAAATCCACGAACAATAGTGCTGCCTTGAGATTTTCTGTACGTACTCCTCAGTTGATTTGAAGAGTAGACATATTCAATGAAGTTGTAAATCGATTTTTTTCTAAAGCCATTCTGATCATCTAAATTATTTTCTCAACTTCATTTCGGATACACTTAATTTAGTTTGGTTTAGTTTGTTTTTATGGCATATCAACCATTGTAGGTTATTTAATGCCAAATCTGTTTTATAAATTTATATCAGATACATGACTTCGAAACACATTTTATAGATAACATTTTTAAAGAAAATGAGCTCAGTTTTTACACTTAAATGGTTTCAGTTATTTCAGTTTAATACGAATAATTATTATTACAATTAATCACAAACAATTCGATTAAACATCAGTCATTTGCTTAAACAGTTAAATGATCAAGCTGTTCCGTTTCAAACAACTCAGTTTAAATGTACATTTTTCTTTTTTTTAACTGTAGGAATTCTATTGTAAATTGATTTACTACGAGCAGAAAATTCGGCAAACACTGGCGCTCGACATACGAAATCACAGGACAGATGTGGCTCGGTGGCTCAATGGTAGAGTTTCGACTCTGCATTCTGAAGTCTCTGTTTTGATCTCCAGAGGGGTATATCAGGGTATACACTGCTGATGAGACCTCATAAGATCGAAACAGCTGTCAAGTGTTTCCGTATATCGTGCGCAAGTGTTTGTCAGATTTTCTGGTCATGGTAATTCAATTTACAAATTCAGTTTAATGTCAGTACACAGTTTTTTGTTTACACATAGTAAAATGTAAAATCAGTTCTTTTTAAGACAATTGGGTTTTGCATTAGTACAAATTTTAAAAGTCAAATAAATATATTTGACCCAAAGATAAGGCCCTATCAGTTGCTAACACACCGAGCCAGAGTAGACTTAAGAGCGATGGCACTAAAGGCGTACTCTGCATTCTCCAAATATCTTATATTACAGAAGCCTCACTGTCACCATCGCCATTGCCTTGAATATTATAATTGTTCGAATCTAAGTAATTTTCATGAAATAGATACGCAGTGGAAACTCTCCTTAATTTTTTGAGGGAAGTCAATAAATTAGCGAAAAGGTGGTAATAATAATGTAATTCTTTTCGAATCAGAATATGTAGGAAGTTGGTTTGTTTTTTTGTTTAATGGCATATCAACCCTTGTTGTTTATTTAATGCCAAAGCCATTCTCATAGAAGAACAGTAGTGGTACTATTTAACCCATAACTGGGAGGATAAGGGGTTCATACCTTTCCCAAGGGTATTTGTCCGAAAGTGAACGTAATAGCGCGACTGGAGTACGAACTCGCGTACTACGATTCTGCAGTCCATCGCTTTAACCATTACACCTCGAGGACCCCCCCCTTGTAGGAAGTTGTTAAGTAAAGTAAAACATAGCACTTAGTGTTATTCCTTTGTGATTCTGAGGTGACCATTCTTGGAGAAAGTAGGTTTTTGTCTTTTTCTCTATTGTGTTTTCTTTATAAAAAGCGTGACATAACCGATGAAGTACGTTGTGAAATTTCTTGTCTTTCATACTTCTGAAGATGTTTCGTCGAAGCCCGCAACTTTTCTACTTTTAGCTTTTTTTTAGTACTAGTCTTCCTCTGTAAACTCTCCTGATTGGCTAATAAAAATTTCTTCGCGAGGCTTATGAGTGATTTGAGGAGGGTTTCCTGGCAAATTCTCAAAATATTCTTTCCATTTGAGATGTATTTCTTCTTGGCTGATTGATTTAAGTTATGCTCTTGAGTCGTTTAACTTTAACTTATTTCATTTTCTCTCTGCCCCTCAAATCTTGATTGGTATGTGTTAGTTCTCTGGGCTTCTTTAATTTCTGTTCACTGGCATTTGCTGGGTTTCTTTTATTATGGTTAGTTGGTTGTTTGTTTTCTTTTACAGCGTATCAATCCTTTACGGGTAATTTAACTCAGAACTAAGTCATTTTGGTAAAACTTTCAAACGATTTAACTTAGTGTAAGTATAGTTTTTCGTTAAACATGGTTAAATATAGAAACAGCTCTATTTAAACCAATTCAGTTTTGCATAAGTGCACTGATTAGTTCGATTTAACTGATAGATAGGAGCCGATCAGGTGCTACCACTCCGGGTCCGTTGTGGAAGTCTTACCGCTCTGTAAAGTTGCAGTCATTGTATTCTGCAGCCCAGCTGACTGAGCCATTCTTTTATTAGGGATTCTACTTTCATGTTATCTCGTTTTTTTTTTCTAATTGCTATTGTCTCCGAATAAACTCTATCTTTGGTTTCTGGTTTGGTGGTATAAATTTGGCTTCTACTTTTATATGTATTATAACAAAGATTTCGTATTTGTTATCCAGAGTTTATCTTCCAAATCTCATCGGGAGTAACAAACTTGTTCTTTATAGTTACCATATTGTAATTACTCATATCACTATTTGTAAGTGAGGGCCAATCATATTGTGTAGATTTATCTGTTTTTGTTTTTTTTTCCTTTTTTCTGCGTTGACTCAGGTGAATCTTTATTGGTACGATGCTGTGAACTGAAGATGCTCCTTACAAAAAGCAGTATTCTTCACAGTGCAAAGTGCAATGGTTTATTTATTGTATGCAATATATAGTCTAGCAGTACTTTACAGTTATTTGACAATTTTAAGTCCACATCTTTCATTTCTTTTGTTGGTTTTTGTATTTAGGTATCAAAACCTGTTCACCAGAGAAAAATCAGCTAGATATTTGCATTTTAGTTTGTATAAACAACATTTATTATTTCCGTCTTAATCTATTTGAGCATTTATATCTCCACCGATGATGTATTTAAGAATGTGTCAGACAAGGAAAGATAGCACGTTATTGAAGGTGGTAATTTCTGTTTCATCACAGGCATTGGAAAGACTGTGGCAAAGGCAATTGTTATGCTGGAGTTGCCATTAAATATAACAGACATCATTCTCTGTGGGATTGTCTCAATGCTGTTTAGGGATTTTAATGTTCGCGAACTGAGAAGCAACATTTTTTTTTCTGAATATTAAAAAAAAAAAAAATTTATCTTTTATTTTTTCTACAAACTTCCTCGTATTTATCAAATAACCAAGGTATATGAGAAACCCATCACCCAAAATATTAGCGCAGTGAAAGGTGAGACATTTAAAATAAAAATGATTAGAAATGAATTCCATGTTTTATAACTTTGCTGTGAAAATTATCGGACGAATATATTTTATTATGAAATTCAAAATCTTCAAAATACTTATTAATCGATTGAATTTTTTTTTAAATTCTTTACGTACTATTATCTGTGAAAATATTCAACATATGAAAATAAAATTGCCACACGCGGAAGAACAATCCTTAATGAAAAAATCTTCAATTTTTGAAGTAAAAAAATAGCTTTAGAGGTTCAAATCGCATAAAACGCAGGAATCATTCCCTAATCGCACTATGTATTGTTGATATCTCCTGAATTAGCGGGCAACCAGTCCAGAAAATAGATAAATATGAATTCAAAACCCTTTCTTTAGATAAGATTGGAGGAGAGGACAATTTAGGTGTAAGTATATGGCCTGACAAAAATCAGCGGTGTTTCGATTCCAGCTTGAAGCATCTGCGTGTCTAGCCATTTTGAAAAGTTGTGATATAACGAAACAGTCAGTTTAAGGATGACAATATATATACGAGGTGCCTTCAATAAGTTTCAGCTATGTATATAAAGTCCTTGTCACCATTATTGATACACATGAAATTCAAGTATATAATGTAGAATATCTCCTATAAAAAATAAATGTAGTGTAATGCCATTGGTCCATTGACAACTACATGGACTATAAAGGATAAAATGATAAAACAATAGGTTCATATAAATGTGGTTATTTTACGTTTATTTCTGAAGATAAAATGAAAGAAAATGAAAGGGTGCCAATAATGGTCACCAGGACTGTATGTACGATGTGCCTTTAATAAGTTTCCTTTTTTTTGTACAGGCATTTAAAATTGTCGTAGACTCTTGAAAATTCAGTATGAAAAATCACGAAGAATCAGTGAAAACCGCGAAGGGAATTTCGACTAGAAACGCAAATGAAAAAAACTACGAAAGTAAGCCAGAATAATTTTAAAAAAGAGGCGCTGAAATAACAAGGAACTGGCAACACAGGAAAAAATAGCAGTACAACTAGAGGAAATAAACCAGAAAGTGTTGGCTAAAGAAGGAAGATTAAAGAGGTATCGACAAGTGGTAAAACAATACAGATAAAACAGGACTTTCCAAAACAACGAAAGGAAATTCTGTCCACAAATGTGAGGGAGTGATACGAAAACATACCAACAACCGGAGGCCAAAGAAACCGAACGATTTTGGGCGAAAATATGGCAACCAAAAAACATAACGAAAATGCTGAATGGATAAACAATATTGCAAGAGAACTAGAGGGACTTGAAGAAAGTCCCAAAACGGAAATACACATAGACTTACTCAAAACAACACTAAAAAGAATATCAAACTGGAAAACGCCAGGCCATGATGGAATACATGGCTTCTGGTTCAAGAAATTCACCTCCATTCACGGCAGACTAGCATTAAAAAGGAACAGATGCCTACAAGGCACGCAAGTACCTGACTGGATGACCAACGGAAAGACTATATTAATCCAAAAGGATCCAAGCAAAGGAACTGCACCTAACAATTACAGACCCATAACCTGCCTACCAATGATGTGGAAAATACTAACAGCACAAATAAGGGAAAAAATTTACGACTCATTAACAAGCCGCGGATTGTTCCCTGAAGAATAGAAAGGATTCCGTAAAGGATCCAGAGGCACAGCAGAATTACTCTACATAGATTAACACATCCTAAATGAGAGCAAGACAAGACGGAAAAATCGAGCTATGGCCTGGATTGACTACAGAAAGGCATATGATATGGTCCCACAAAGCTGGATACTACACTGTCTCAAAATGTACACAATATCATATGAAGTCATAAACTTCATCGAAAAGACCATGCAAACCTGGAGAGTGGAGCTGACAACAGGAGGAAGAAGCTTAATTGAAACAAAGATCCAAAGAGGGATTTTCCAAGAAGATGCACAATCACCCTTACAATTCATAATAGCCATGATGCCACTTAACCACATACTCAGAAAATGCACAGCCGGATACAAACTTAGCATATCGCTAGAGAAGATCAACCACGTAATGTCCATGGATGACATTAAACTATTTTCAAAAAATGAAAAAGAACTGGAAACTCTCATACATGCCATTAAAATATACAGTCAGGACATAGGATGGAATTTGGCATTGAAAAATGTGCCATGCTCGTCAAGAAAAGTGGCAAACGACATATGACTGACGGAATGGAACAACCAAATCACGACAAAATTAAAACAGTCGGAAAAAATGAAATCTACAAATACTTGGGTATCTTGGAGGCTATCAAACAAGTGGAAATGAAAGGCAAGATCCGGAAAGAGTATCTCAGGAGAACTAGAAAAATTCTCGAGACAAAACTCTCCCGCAGAAACCTCATCAAAAGAATAAATACTTGAGCTGTGCCCCTCGATAGATATTCGGGACCCTTCCTCAAGTGGACCAGAGAGGAACTTAAACAAATGGTTTAAAGAAGAAGGAAACTAATGAATATGCATAAGGCATTACATCCCAGAGACGACGTTGACAGACTATAAGTATCTAGAAAAGTGTGAGGATGAGGACTTGCCAGCATCGAAGGCATCGTTGACGGATCGATACAACGGCTCGAAGACTACATAGAAAAACACGAACGGGGACTAATAACAGCCATCAACAAACGATACAGACAACACGACAGACGATAGAATGACAACTAGGAAACAAAAATGGAAGGAAAAACAACTCTATGGCCGCTTTAAACGACTAATAAACAACATCTCACACCAGAAAACATGAACTTGGCAAAGAAAAGGAAACCTTAAGAGAGAAACGGAATCTCTCCTTATAGCAGCACAGGACAACGCCATAAGGACCAATCTTATCAAAGCGAGAATAGATAAGTCACAACGAAACAGTAAATATAGGCTATGCGGTGACAGAGACGAAACGATCAATAACATAATAAGCGAATACAGCAAATTAGCACAGGAGTATAAGGTGGGATACGACTGGGTCGGTAAGGTGATCAACTGGGAAATGTGCAAGAAATTTAAATTTGACCATTCTAACAAATGGCATATGCACAACCAAGCACCTCACCAGGAAAATGACTCGCATAAACTCATATGGGACTTTAACATACAAACGGATCACCTAATGCCGGCCAGAAGACCAGACCATATAATAATCAACAAAACAAAAAGAGAATTTTTAAAATTGTCGAGTTTGCTGTCCCGGCGGAACACAGGATAAATCTGAAGGAAAGTGAAAAGAAGGATAAGTATCTCGATCTTGCTAGAGAATTGAAAAAGCTGTGGAGCATGAAACAAACGATTGTGCCAATTGTGATTGGTGCGTTAGGCACAATAACTAAAGGATTACTAAACAGCCTGGAGGACTTGGAGGTTGGCGGACGGGTAGAGACTATCCAAATGACAGCACTGCTGAGAACGGTTAGAATTCTGAGATGAGTTCTCGAAACTTGAGGAGACTTGCTGTCACTCAAACTCCAGTGAAAAACCATCAGCTAAAACTACTGTGAAAAACTCTAAAGGAGTAAATAATAATAATAATAATAATAATTATTATTATTATTATTATTATTATTATGATACCTAGATCTCACAAGTGGACCAAAATAGTTGTATAACATGAACGTAATGGTGATACTAATTGTTCTTGGAACGCTCCCTCCAAAACAATTCTGGATAGAGAGAGGATGGATTGTTAACCTGAACAAGACTGAAGATTGTCCAGACTACAACACTATTAAAATAAGCTAGAATATTTAGAAGATTCATTGAGACATGAGGAGTCTTGCTGTCACCCAGTCTTCAGTGAAAGCACACCAGTTAAAACTGGAGTGGAAAATTCGCAATACGTAAATAAATAATCTGTCTTAATGACATCAATGTGTGTTAAAAAGTGTCAAGTTTAAACATGTATTTACCAAGACAGAAATGAATACAAAGAAACGTTAATTTTCTTAAAGAAAAATTCACTTCTTCACATCTTATTCTACCGAATTTTTTCTTTGTCATCGCTTCTCTGACGTGTTTCTTTTGATATGGTGTGAAAATATACCATCAAAAATCCTTTAATGTCCTGCATTCTGTCAAATATTTACCTGAGATGGATTTTTACTTTCGGAAAGAACGGAATAATATACTGAGCTTTGTCTAGTGAAGGTAGAGGGAACTTCACTGGCACAGTTTTGTTTTTCACATACTACAGCAAATCAAAAATCATGGCGATTGCTGATAAGAAAAAATCGAAAGTGGAAATGATTCGTCTGAGCTGCAATTTAGACCTCTAAGTATCATCCCTTACACAACTCAACCAGGTGTCAATATATTTTTATATCTTAAACATAAAACTAACAAAATTTAAAACTTTAGTCCACATACTGAGTGATCACATAGTGTATTTCGCTATGTGTCCCTTTGTCTTGAATATTATAATTGTTTGAATCTAGGTAACTTTGATGACATAGATATGGAGTGGATACTTTCCTTATCTAATTGAAGGAAGCCAATACTTTAACGAAAAGGTGCTAATAATTATGTAGTTATCTTCGAATCAGAACAAAGGAGGTTGTAGTAAGTTGTTTTCTTATTCAGGGAAATACGAGAAATCGGGAAAATCTCATGAGCAGAAGGAGAACTAATATCAAAAGAAACGAATGAAGCAAAAGGACAACGAAGGAAAGGAAGAAAAGAGAAAAGGAGAGGAAATTATAAATCTGAGAAAGAAAAGGAAAGAAGAACAATCAGCGAAAGGAAATATGCAGAGAAGGAGAGTTGGAGGATGGGTAGGGATTTAGAAAGCCGATAGAGACAGAGTAACGCAGAGAGAAAATAAAATTTAAAAAAGAAAGAAACCATTGAAACAAATACAAAAGGCAGAAGAAAGATGAAGAAAGCAATTAGACAGTTCTATGCCACATGAAAAAATAATGAAACGTTCGATTATGGTGAGTCAAACCTAGTTCAAATAATGACTGAGGTTGTTAACGTTTAACTCCAGTCACGTTGGGATAAATCGTTGAACAGACCAAATTAATTTTATATGTGTGGAAATAGAATATATATATTTACGAGGTTTTAGTGAAGAGTATTTATAAAATCAAAGAAAAAGCTTTAAAGCTAAGAAAGAAAAGAAGAAGAAGGTACCCGGCATAAACAATTACGGACGCCGAGTACGCCGATGATATAGCGCTACTGGCATATGCACCACCCAAACCGAAACTCTGCTACATAGTCTGGAACGAGCAGCTGCAGGCATAGGCCTTCATGTCAAAGCACACAAGACAGAATCAAAGAGGTGTCATCTCCACACTTAACGGTAGCTCTGTGAAACCAGTAGACCAGTTCACCTACCTCGGAAGCAGTGTCTCATCAACTGAGACAGACATCAACACGCGAGTAGCAAAGGCATGGACAGCTATCGATAGTCTATCGGACATATGGAAGTCTGATCTGATTGGTAAAATAAAACGCATTTTTTACAAGCAGCAATCGTGTTTATACTATTGTATGGATGCACTACATGGACGCTAACTAAATGTATGGAGAAAAAGCTTGATGACGACTATACAAGAATGCTACGATCAATATTGATCAAGTCATGGACGCAACACCACACAAAGCAGCTGCTGTGCGGCAACAGACCACCCATCATGAAAACTCTCAAAGTTAGACGAACCAGACCTGCAGGACACTGCTGGAGAAGTAAGGACGAACTCATAAGTGATGTAGTTCTGAGGACTCCTTCACATGGACGAGCAAAAGCAGGACGACCAGATAGAACCAACGTACAGCAACTCTGTGCCGATACGGCATGTAGTCTTGAGGGCATGCCGGAAGCAATGGACGATAGAGAAGGGTGGCGAGATAGAGTCAGGGATATCCATGCTGATGGCGTGACATGATGATGATGATGATCCTATTTACCCAACCCCTCCGCTCGGACAGGATATGACACAAGGTCAAATTTTTAAGCGGAGTTTAACAGGTTTAAATTCAGAGTTTTCCTTCTCCTTGACTAGTTGCCTCACCAAGGCTGAAGAAATCAGTCTGTCCTACTATTTACCCATAGCTGGAGAGAGAATAATTGGATTCATACTTTCCCAAGGGTATTAGTGCTATGGGAAATGCAATCAGCCTCGTCCAAACGTGAATTCAAACCTGTTAAACTCCGCTTCAAAATTGACCTTGTGTCATATCCTGCCCGAGCGGAGGGGTTTGTAAATATGTATATATAAAAAATTATGAATCAGATTAATTTGATCATAAAATTTCTTGGATGTAAAAATTTTCTTTTATATATAAAAAAGTTTAAGTAAAGTTAGCGATCTTAGTCAAGGATGACCCGAAGGAAACTTTTACAATAGCCAACACGCCGAGGTCTAGGTGAGGGCTATAGTCCATTCCCTGGATTGCTCCACTTTACTTTGGGTACGTACCTTATAATGCTGAGTGCTAAGCAATACGGTGTCAAGTACCATTTTTTGAGTATTTGGTATGACTCGACCATGGTATTGAACCCAGGTATCCCGGGCCATTGGCGAACACTCTACATATTTGTGTTTGTGTGTGTGTGTGTGTGTGTGTGTGTGAGTGAGTGTGTGTGTGTGTGTGTGTGTGTGTGTGAGGGTGAGTCTGTGTGTGTGTGTGTGTGTGTGTGTGTGTGTGTAAGGTCGTTCAAAGTGCTACAGCTACAATGTAACTAAGTACTACATTACTCATTTCGATTAAACCGACATCCTATTGAGACTGTGTCGTTAAGAAAGGTGGCTAGACATGCTACCGGATGCAAAATAAAACCTGTCAAAGATCGAAGGAACCTTTTTGCCCAGAGGCTGTTTTGTATATTCTTCATAGGAATGTTACACCCGTTAAACTTGGTCTAGTCATTCAACCAGGAGAAAGACAACTCTAATATAACACCTGAGGTTAATGCGATTATCTTACTTCGGCTTATCACTTGATAATGTTACAAAAACTTTGATTGTGATATTCGTGTTGCTCAAGCGTTGACCATTATAACAATACGATGAACAAATATTCTCTGGTAATCATTACATCGACCAAACTTTCTCTCAAAAGATACTATGCCGATAGAGGTATGGTGGTGTATGCAGACTTGACCAGATGGAAGCATACAGTTTCATATTTACACATGGGTGACAATTGTCTTATCTAAACATCGTTGATGTGTTCTCCTGTAACTGAGCCTGAACCCAGAAGATACTCTTGCAGTAACACGGCAGACTTGGAGTGGTTAAAGATGATAATCTAGAAGCAGGTGGAGACAGATTCAAATGTGAGAATTTCCATAAGTAGATATGAAGCATTGAAGTACTGGTTGCCTTTTCTTAGGATCATAAAAAACATGATAAAAATAAATAGAAATAATACTGAACACATCTAAATGCCGTGTTTTCAAAAGAAGGGAATATAATAAAGAGAAAGCAAAATGAAAGAAGATTAGGTCTTAAGCAACCAAAGAGTTTCCTGAGTCTCAGGCATCTTACTGATATCATGTGATATCATGTGCTATGTTGAATAGCGACCGATAAAAAAGAGAATGCCTGATATTTTTTGTTGGGAAATATCCCTTTTACTTATGGATTTTAAAAATTAGATTTGCCATATAGATATTTGGAACGGTCCAGAAGAAAGTAGGCAGATGAGAAAAAAGAAAGTTTAACAGACCCAGGAGTCTTGAGATAATACCCCGTTACATCAAGGTGAGCGATATAGATGACAGTAAGTTGGTACGTTGGGCACATTGCTATGAAGATCAGTGGGCCATGGATTATCCAACAAATTCTCCTTCGCTAGTGGGACCCGGCTGTGCGAAGTGTGGCCAGTTTATACATGGGACTAAGTTGTGTAGGTTTCTGACCAAAATGAAAAGAATAAGGTAGACACCAGTCGGTCAGTCTGCAAATCGTGAGTAGCAGATTGGCTCCATTCGAACCAAAGAGGAAGAAATTAGGGTGTTGGTAATGTGGAAAAACTATACACCTTGCCGCTGGCTGCTCCCATAAAAATAGTGAAAATATGGGAGGCCAGGTCACATTAAGTGCTTTTGCCCCATCCGAATCAAAAAGGGGCACACTTACAGATAATACTCGATGAAGGAGTCACCAAACTCCTTCCCCACCCAAACATATCGATAGTACATGAAAAGGAGGCATTGAGACAATGGATACGATACGACTTTTTTGCTGTCGGCCCTCATATCTAGGTTGGCTCGAAATTCGCAAAGGTGGGGATAAGAGTCGAAAGTTTCAAAATGTCCCCGGGATTTTCTCATAATTAAAAAAAGTGGAAGAACTGACCTGTAGTGAGTTAGTGAGAAATAGGACAATGAAATCCTTAATAGGTGCTTTTATTAATACAAAGAACTATTGAGGTTAGATTTGATAATTAGTAATCAGTGATTCGAATCAAGGTTTGAAGAAAATAGCCGGTATGGTATGGCAAGCGTTGAGGATAGGAGGAGCAAAGGGGAACCCTAAGTTATATGTACAACATGATCAATGTAGTGACCTGAACTTAGACGAAGATTGGTTAAATGGTCAAAGAACATAATTGAAATTTGAGATAACAACGTTGACGAGGAGTGACGTAGGGTTGTTTCTGGAAGAGTGTACGTGTAAGAAGTTGCTAATGGTGGCTGAGGAGGATATAGAGATAGCACTGTTTATGATTATAACCTGGAGAGTAAAAATAGCCATAGGTAAAGAATTGATTGGGAAACTGTGTTAATCCGATAACCAAGTATGGCAAAAGTGAGGTGGAATTATATTATGTGAGTCGGTAGTATAAAGGTGTGGAATGATTCCGTCGCTGGTTTCCTTTCTTTCTTTTGTTTTTTTAATGGCATATCAATCTTTTTAGGTTATTTAATGCCAAAGATATTCTCCTAGAAGAACAGTAGTGGTGCTATTTAACCCATAGCTCGGGGGATAAGGGGGCTCATACCTTTCCCAAGGGTATTTGCCCGAAAGTGAACGTAATAGCGTGACTGGAGTACGAACTCGCATACTACGATTCCGAAGTCCAGCGCTTTAACCATTACACCACGAGGACATCCCCCGCTGGTTTCTAATACGGCAAATAAAACATTATGCTTCCTAAGGGAAGAAGATTTAGGGAACGCACTGCCAATTAGAAATATCTGACAAATGGGGGTGGATAGAGGTAGACAACCAGAAAAACAAAACTCTGCGGCCTAAATCTTGAAGAGATGATAGCTCCGATATAGAGAAAGAAGAGTAAGACGGTTGTTGTGAGCCAATCGAGATATTGTAGCCAATAAGGATTAAGAGTTGGAAGAGACACATACGGTAAATATGAACATTAAGGGTGGTGAACAACCACTGTTTAAACAGAAGGCATAAAAATATTAATCCATAAGAGAGGATAAGTAGACGAGGCTATGATGGATAAGTAAGACTTGAAGATGATAGAAAGGTCTAAGTCACCTTGGAGCTTTCCAACAGTGGTTGTGGAAAAGAACGATGAGAAACACAGGTACTATGTTTTCGATAGATAGATGGTATAGTGGTTCCTTTAGTTGTTCCACATCGATGATATTCAAACCCTTTTGAATAAGACTTGTTTGTCGACCTCATATTTAAGATCTGCATATTTACAAGTAGTGTTGGACAAGTCGAAAGAAATCAGCTTTCCGCGTTATGTCTTTTTGGCTATTAAATATCTATGGCGATAGTAGTAAGTATATGGGCTGCATTGTTGATGGGATGAGGTTATGGGAAACGGCAGTGACCTGTGAAATATAATGCATTTGCCATAAACGTATATCTATAAGGATGTGTGTGTGTGTTGTATTTTACTTTTGTTTTAGCTTTGTTTATCTTACTGTCAATATTTATCTATTTTATTTCTTTTATATCTTTAAGCGAAAATTACAACTTTTATTATATATAGCTCTCTTTGGTGAGTGATGTAAAGTTCGACGTAATGACGTTCGCTGGACTGACATTTAATCCGGAAAAGTGATATAAATTATACGAAAAAAATAACCGAATTTCTTCGAATATTATTTTATAAAAATAAATGTGCCAAAAAATTTGGGGGTTTGGTAATTCAATATGGCGGCAAATCATAGTATTCCAGGCTTGAACAGTGGTTTGTCATCAAATGATTCTTTTTGTGGCTGATAAGTACAAACAAAGTGAAATTTACAAAGGAATGTGTGAGGTGTACGGAGAAACATGTTTCAGAGCAAAAATGTTTGCAAATAAACTAGGAATGGTTTTACCGATACGAGACTGAATCGTAAAGACTGAAAAAAGGGAGTGGAAATACATTGACTCTTGAAAGAAAAACGTTCCGGGCGCAGCAATCAGTAATGTAAGTTTTCTGGAACACATCACTACTGATTTCCTTTAAAAGCGTTCTACAGTAAAGGTACAACATCCACACACACACACACACACACATACACACACACACACACACACACACACACACATATATATATATATATATATTATGTAATGAAGATATGATTAAATAATACAATCAATCTGTTAGATCGTTTTTGCTGAAAAATAAAATAACTCAATACAGCCGAGTGTAAAAAAGGTATATTTTGAAAATGTAGTTAAATATATATAATGTAATCCACAGAGAGACTGTTTCGTTGTATCAAAACTCTTCAGTGTAGCTAGGCACGAACGACGCTTTAAGCTGGGATCAAAACTCGCCAAACTTTACATTAGACTTAGAATCATACCGCTCTGCCGACTTGCCACATCCGTTCGGTCTGAAATGATAAGGTGTCTAGGTGTAGATTTCGTATGTTTACATTTTGATTTAACGGATATCAGAGTGCTCAATTCATTAGAAGAGCGTTGCATTACGTAATTGACAGGTGTTAATTCCTTCGCCAGAGTGCTCAACCCTCGGGGTAGGGAGCGTATATATTGTCATCCACAGACAGACTGTTTCGTTGTATCACAACTCCTGATTTTATATATATTTATATATATGTGTGTGTGTGTGTGTGTGTGTGTGTGTGTGTGTGTTTACGCACGTGCGTGTGTCTGTGTGCATAAAATGTAGATAGTACAAATGTGATTTAATGCCAACTCCACATATATAAAAGAATTTGTTGGAATTTTAATTCATTAAGCGGTTTCTTGTTATGGTTAAATATTCAACGCTTTCAGTGTCTTGCAGATTATTTCGAACTTCTCTCGATGTAGTTCTAGTAGTTTTGCTTTAACCAAGTTTAACTTCAATTTATTTTGCTTACTTTACGTATGTCATTTTGCATTTTAAGCTCTCTGTAGGTTTGGGTTGTACCACGTGTATATATATATATATATATATATATAAGAGTGAGTCAAAAGTCTTGCAATGTTTGCTACGTACTACTTTGCAGAGGGGCACCTCTGGTGGTGTAACGGTTAGCAAACTAGACTAGCAAACCTACACGAGTGAGTTCGAGTCTCATTGGGCGCCCCATTCATTCGGCCTTGTGCCACATCGAAGCAAAGCGCTTTGTAAATTACTACTTTGCAACACGTATATCACATACCCAAAGCAATTCAAATTGGTACTAATTGTGGTTGGTAGTATTATGGTAGTTGGTGCACTGTCATGTTGCACATTGCTTCTGTTTGTGTGTGATTTGAAAGTCTTGTAATATAATGGCCGAGGGATTTCGTTTTATATATCTTCCCTTTGGGTTTAGTTAGGCTGAGAACCTTTCGGCTCAGCACATGGGTTAGTTAGGTGCAAACTTGTGCGCAGGTGTTAACGCACGCGCAGGGAGGATGTGTCGTTTGCAGATGTCAAAATAAAAATCCCAGAACTAGGGGATGTGAATGACGTCATGCACCGGAAGCGTGCGTGGAGGATTTGGGAATATTTGAAAAAGTCAGTTGAGCTGAGTCTTGCGGTCCGAAGAAGACGGGTGACTTTCGCTAGCTCGCTGTGGCCTTGTGGCGGGTGCCACACGTGTTGAGGGGGCAGATGGAAAAGCCAGCATAGAAAGATTGTGCCTCTTTCTCCTTTTGTCGAAAAACCTTTAAACTCAAAGGTAATAAAAAGTTTCGTACCTGAACTAAGAAGCCGTAAGTGTTTTTCGTGTTTCGGAATTCTTATGTTCTATGTATATATGTTACGAACATTATATGTACGTTTCGCATATTCATGTATGGGTATGTTACAGTCTTACAGATGAACGCACAACTTAGTCTATTTCGAGAACGTATGCTTTTTGAGATTGAAATGAATTATAATGTCACTGAAGCAACTAAAAATATTTATTATACGAAAGCTGAAGGCGTAGTAGAATCACATTACAGTAACTGCATAGTTTATGAAATTTCACTCAAGTTAAAAAACCTCGACGATCAGGTAATTTCTGGTAGGCTTAAAACCGAAGATTCCGAGGCCGTGCTCAAAGCCATCAGATAAATCTGACGCGTAGCACTCTGAGAATACAAGGGAAGCACTGCATCTTACAGTCCAGTGCGATTCGTCACCTTCATGACCTCGACAAACGCATCTCGGGCTATCGAATCTCTCTTCGACTTACCAAAACATTGGAAAATGTTTTACAATCTTATATATATATATATATGTGTGTGTGTGTGTGTGCGTCTGAGAGAGAGAGAGAGAGAGTGTGTGTGTGTGCGTCTGAGAGAGAGAGAGAGAGAGAGAGAGAGAGAGAGAGTGTGTGTGTGTGTGCGTCTGAGAGAGAGAGAGAGAGAGAGAGAGAGAGAGAGTGTGTGTGTGTGCGTCTGAGAGAGAGAGAGAGAGAGAGAGAGAGAGAGAGAGTGTGTGTGTGTGTGTGTGCGTCTGAGAGAGAGAGAGAGAGAGAGAGAGAGAGAGTGTGTGTGTGTGCGTCTGAGAGAGAGAGAGAGAGAGAGAGAGAGAGAGAGAGTGTGTGTGTGTGTGCGTCTGAGAGAGAGAGAGAGAGAGAGAGAGAGAGAGAGAGTGTGTGTGTGTGTGTGCGTCTGAGAGAGAGAGAGAGAGAGAGAGAGAGAGAGAGTGTGTGTGTGTGTGCGTCTGAGAGAGAGAGAGAGAGAGAGAGAGAGAGAGAGAGTGCGTGTGTGTGTGTGCGTCTGAGAGAGAGAGAGAGAGAGAGAGAGAGAGAGAGTGTGTGTGTGTGTGTGCGTCTGAGAGAGAGAGAGAGAGAGAGAGAGAGAGAGAGAGAGTGTGTGTGTGTGTGTGCGTCTGAGAGAGAGAGAGAGAGAGAGAGAGAGAGAGAGAGAGAGTGTGTGTGTGTGCGTCTGAGAGAGAGAGAGAGAGAGAGAGAGAGTGTGTGTGTGTGTGTGTGTGCCTCTGAGAGAGAGAGAGAGAGAGAGAGAGAGAGTGTGTGTGTGTGTGCGTCTGAGAGAGAGAGAGAGAGTGTGTGTGTGTGTGCGTCTGAGAGAGAGAGAGAGAGAGAGAGAGAGAGTGTGTGTGTGTGTGCGTCTGAGAGAGAGAGAGAGAGAGAGAGAGAGAGAGTGTGTGTGTGTGTGTGAGGACAGATAAGGAGATTATAGAAGGAAAATGTTTTGATACACTGATGCATTGAAAGAGACGAAGCTCGAGTGACATCCAGATAGATAAAAAAAAAAGTCAATCGACCGACATGAACAAACTGAAATATATTGACATATATCAAGACAAAATGTTAGATCGATCTTTGAAATCCTTCCTCGGAAACCATTACTTAAACTAATGGACATTGATATTTTTCAACACAAACACAGACCAGTTGGGTTGCCCATAAATTGTCAGTTGAATATAATTTTTTATTCTATTTCCGACTCATCATAAATTTCAGTTGCGCGTTAGAATTTTTAATTCTTTCTTATTATAACCTTCAGAAATCTTTCGATCCAGATCGGCATAATAAATCGGAAATGAAAGCTAATTTATACCGTCTCTTAAGCAACAAAATTTCTGTTAATAATCTTCCATGCATAACAGAAAGAATTAATTCTCTATGTTGGTGGGGCAGAGATTTGGTTCGTATTAACTTTTTGACCGAAAGATTATGACGCTAAATAGGATTAAATTAGAAGCTCACACACATGAATTTTGACAAGGAGAAAGAAATGATTGATTTATTGATTAATTGACTTTAATCGAATGTCTTTAAATCTAGGGTTATTGTATACTCAGAAGTTAGGAAATCGCGTTAAAGGCATATTTTCTTCTAGATTTTGGGGGGATTTTTTGTTGAGAGTTGTTTTTCCGACATTTTTATGATTTCAATTATTCCTATCTAATACAAATAATTTGCACACAGTTATAAGGTTTCAAGTATTCCAATCAAATACAAATAATTTACTCACGGTTATAAGGTTTCAAGTATTCCATTCAAATACAAATGATTTGCACACAGTTATAAGGTTCCAAGTATTCCATTCAAATACAAATAATTTGCACACAGTTATAAGGTTTCAAGTATTCCATTCAAAAACAAATAATTTGCACACAGTTATAAGGTTTAAAGTATTCCATTCAAATACAAATAATTTGCACTCAGTTATAAGGTTTAAAGTATTCCATTCAAATACAAATAATTTGCACTCAGTTATAAGGTTTAAAGTATTCCATTCAAATACAAATAATTTGCACACAATTATAAGGTTAAAAGTATTCCATTCAAATACAAATAATTTGCACACAGTTATAAGGTTTAAAGTATTCCATTCAAATACAAATGATTTGCACACAGTTATAAGGTTTCAAGTATTCCATTCAAATACAAATAATTTACACTCAGTTATAAGGTTTAAAGTATTCCATTCAAATACAAATAATTTGCACTCAGTTATAAGGTTTAAAGTATTCCATTCAAATACAAATAATTTGCACACAATTATAAGGTTAAAAGTATTCCATTCAAATACAAATAATTTGCACACAGTTATAAGGTTTAAAGTATTCCATTCAAATACAAATGATTTGCACACAGTTATAAGGTTTCAAGTATTCCATTCAAATACAAATAATTTGCACACAGTTATAAGGTTTCAAGTATTCCATTCAAATACAAATAATTTACACTCAGTTATAAGGTTTAAAGTATTCCATTCAAATACAAATAATTTGCACTCAGTTATAAGGTTTCAAGTATTCCATTCAAATACAAATAATTTGCACACAGTTATAAGGTTTCAAGTATTCCATTCAAATACAAATAATTTGCACTCAGTTATAAGGTTTAAAGTATTCCATTCAAATACAAATAATTTGCACACAGTTCTAAGGTTTCAAGTATTCCTATCAAATACAAATAATTTGCACACAGTTGTATGGGTTAAAGTATTCCAATCAAATACAAATAATTTGCACACAGTTATAAGGTTTCAAGTATTCCATTCAAATACAAATAATTTGCACACAGTTGTATGGTTTAAAGTATTCCAATCAAATACAAATAATTTGCACACAGTTATATGGTTTCAAGTATTCCTATCGGATACAAATAATTTGCATACAGTTCTATATTATGAAGTATACCAATCAATTAATTATTTTCTTAAGTTATGGTTCTATAGTAGAGCATTGTAGATCTTGGCCTCTATGGAAGTAAGAATTATACCTCGGTAGTTCTTGACTAATCCGAGGTCATCTTTCTTTGGGACGAAGAGGATGCATCCCTTTGTCCATCTGTCTATTGTGTTCTCGTTATATACGGCATTTCAGTATTGGAGCAGTAAGTTGTCGAATTCCCTTGTCTTCAATATTTCTGGGGGTATTTCATCAATCCTTGCTGCTTTCCTATTTTTAATTTTTCTTAGTACTGATTTGAGTTCTTGCGTAAACTGTCCTAGTTTGATATCTAACTGATAACAAATAATTTTTGTGATTGTTTCATCCACAACTTTCGGAGGTTCTCCGAGTGAATTCTCGAAATGTTTCCATAGGTGTATTAATCAGATAAATAATTTTAGCTTCAGGTAATTATACTTAATACAACTAATTTTCACATATATCGTATCAAGTATTTCTATTCAAAATCAATGATTTTCAAACATATATTCGTCCAATAGATGGAATTCTAATTGCTAATAGCAACCCAGGCCAAGGGGAACCCACACTTACCAGATCTCCCAAACAGGAACTCCATCATTAAATGCAGTTTTGTATCCTTCCGATGTTACCTACTTTTTGTGGACGTCATACAAATCATCTTATTCGATTTGGCGGGTAACATTTCTCATGACTGCTCTGATTCTGCTCTTATAGAAGATTGAGAAGGTATTAGTGACGGAAAAACTTTAAAAAATGTCCCTTGTTTTTAGTGCAACCTCTCATATTTGGGGACACACGGTTGAATAGGAATATATACCAAATTGGATATGCCCCAAAGAATCGGGAACTGTTCTCTTTCGATATTAAACCACATGTTCACAGGGTTAAAATAGAACGCATAGACAGATTATAGGGAGATTAGTGAGGTGCAATAACTGCTTAGTTCCCGCTAGCTGTTTTACTAGCATTCTTTAAAAAGGAACTGTAGGGTGACCTGTTAGTGTATGAAGTGAGGTATGTTGGTCTCCAATTTGAAGTGGTATGTTGTTGGTTTTTATATTTGGTCCCCCACAATTTATGTTAGAATATTTGAAAAAGGCAAAGGAGGCAAATGATGGGTGAAACGACGCGGACAAAAAGAACATTTAAAAAAAAAAACAATGCAAACAAATTTAAATTTATATTTCAGCAGTACATACAATAAAACATTTCAAAACATTAGTGTTCTAATACTATTC
Organism: Sepioteuthis lessoniana; assembly: GCA_963585895.1. Classification (NCBI taxonomy): domain Eukaryota; kingdom Metazoa; phylum Mollusca; class Cephalopoda; order Myopsida; family Loliginidae; genus Sepioteuthis; species Sepioteuthis lessoniana. The sequence goes on along the minus strand of OY757922.1, from coordinate 6,099,412 downwards.
GTTAAACATTTTTGTGTGTGATTGTGTATGTGTGTAACTAACACTAATACTACAAAAAAGGACTATTTAATAAAAGTGTCCTATGCATTTTGACTAAGTATTTCTACTGGTTATTTCTTTCCTTCGTTGATAAAATTTGTTTGTCCGAGGCTGGAAAAAGTCTCACCGAAAAAGTATAACGAGGAAGAGAATGGTTGCATGGAGTAGACATTTTCGTGGTGGAAGTCAAATGTAAAAAGAGGAAGAGTGTGTTGACTCTGTTAGTCGAAATTGAGAGAGTGAGAGTTTTCTCTCGGGAAATCACACTGGAAAAAGTGTGTTGACCCTGTAAGAGAAATTTTAAAAGAGAGCTGTGTTGACTCTCCTAGTGAAATAGAGGTTGAGTGTTGGAAGATTAGAGTATTTATCCTATCCTATTTACCCTATTTACCAACCCCTCCGCTCGGGCAGGATATGACAAAAGGTCAATTTTTAAGAGGAGTTTAACAGGTTTTAATTCAGAGTTTTCCTTCTCCTAGACTAGTTGCCTAACCAAGGCTGAAGAACCTAGTCTGTCCTACTATTTACACATAGCTGGAGGGAGAATAATTGGATTCATACCTTTCCCAAGGGTATTAGTGCTATGTGAAATGCAATCAGTTTCGTTCAGGATTTGAACTCGTGTCGCTGTGCTCATTTCCTACGACGATAACAATTACACCACGGGCACCTCCAAGATTAGAGTATTCATAGAACATTCTTGTCATGGAGTAGGCTCCAAAAAAAACGGGAGAAAATTGAAAGTGTGGGTGTACTCTTCAGCACTAACCACGTGGTTTTCCTGACCAATAGGTTCCCGAGACTGATTGATATACTGACGTCCGCCATCTTTGTTTCGGGAACCAGTGGCATAACGTCCATTTTAAAATATAGGAGAGTAAATCCTAGAGAACAATGACAATATACTGCTTAGGATCACACTGGTCTAATTTTTCTAACCTCAAGCTAAAGGTAAGATAAGCTCAAGATGAGAAAGAAGAGCAGGTACTAAACTATGTTCCTATCCATAAAATTTTGAAACAAGAACTTTGCAAATGCAGAGTAATTTAAAATTTATGCTGTAATTTGTTAGGGACACTAGGCAAATCTTTAGAGAAAAATTACTGAACACACATATGGAATTCGCAATTTTTGTTTGGGTCGTAGCAACAAAGAATAAAGATTACTTTATCATTTTCATCGAGTTAGCCGTTTACAATCTTTTCATTACGAAATGTTTTCGAGTCCAAAGCAATATTGAATTTCTTTCACTGGGGAAAAAAGAGACTCACTCAAGTGTATAGATAGGCGCTAACATTGCCCTTTGATTGTCGGAGTGAAATAGAATACGATAGAGATGATTTAGGGACCTGAAAGTGGAGATAGAAAAACAGAAGAAAGGAAAAAAGAGAAAGAATGGAAAGAGAAGTGAAAAAGAATTCAAAGAGATAGAGAAATTGAGTGAAAGAAAAAGACAGAGTATTGGAATGAGATGTAAGTTGGAGGAAATATTCCCACTGCTGCATTTTGCTTGCAATGAAAAAGGATCTGTGTGATGTGCTTGGAAGAGGTTGCTTTGAAAGCAATGCCTATTTTTTCAATATGCTGTCGCACGAATCCAGGAGAGGATATTACTGGCAGGTCAGTAACGGTCGAATATGTTTGCCATTAACCTATATTTTTGGTCTTCTTACTGAAAGGCAGTTTGGCAAAATGACATCTGAATGAAAACAGAGGCAAGTGACTGAATTCATTCTTGCGGAAAATCTTCAACCACTGATATTAATCAACGACTGCAAAAACCTCCCTCAGTGGCAACAATATTTTGAGTCGCAATTTAGGCTCAATAGAGGAAGTCAACCGACAAAATAAGGATATGGGGATAGGTAAATTAAAAAGGAATTACACGATAGTTACTCTCAATTTCATAGGTGGCAAATATCAATATTTATTCGTTGTAGCTATTTGGAAAACTTGCAGTTTGTTGCAGAAACGTTGGTTTGCTTGGGGTCATTATTGTTCTCACTTTATCTGTGGAAGATTTTGTGGAAATTAATTTCTTTTGAAAGAGGCACTTTATACACACACACACACACACACACATATATATATATATATATATATATATATATATATATATGTGTGTGTGTGTGTGTGTGTGTGTGTGTGCGTACGTATCTATCGGCGGGGGCTTAAAAGATGCTCAAGATACAGCCTATAGATGGTTAAGATGCACCTCCCGAGTACCTCAATGATAACATTTAGGGTAAAATTCCAAAACTTTAGCTTTGGAAAGTAACTCTTTGTCACAATTCCCAGGTGAGCTTGAACACAAAATGGCAGTACCTATTAGGCTTTCGTTAATGGAGCAGTTCGAAAATTATTGATATTGAATACATGATATAATATAACTACATGCAAGCAAATTATTATTTTACTCCTTCGAAAGTTTTTCACACCTGCGTAAGCTGATGATTTCTTGTGGGAGTTTAAGTGACAGCAAAACCCCTCCAGTTTCAAGGACTCTCCTCAATATTCTGGCTGATCTTATTAATGCTGTAGTCTGGGTGTTTCCAACTTGTCCTATGGTTTCATAGTCGTCTAGACCCTTTACCAATCCTTTGTAGATTACTCCAAGTGCGCCAATTACAATTGATATCACCCTCACCTTCCTGTTCCAGAGATGTTTTTAGTTCTCTAGCAATCTCAAGATATCTATCTCTCTTTTCGTTTTCTTTTAATTTTACTCTATGATCTGGACAGATGGAAAAGAGAACCTGATGCATCACATTATTAAGATGGGAATCCAATTATTCTCCCTCCAGCTATGGATAAATAGTAGGGCAGACTAGGTTCTTCAGCCTTGGTGAGGCAACTAGTCTAGGAAAAGGAAAACTCTGAATTCAAACCTGTTAAACTCCGCTTCAAAATTGACCTTGTGTCATATCCTGCCCGAGAGGATGGGGTTGGTAAATATGATCAAGGTGGGAATCCAGGCTGTGCATATACCACTAATCTGTATGGTCAAATTTCATTTTCTTGCACAATTCCCAGTGGATTACATTCCCCACCCAGTCGTGTCTATTATTATTAGTATTATTAAAAGACAAATGTTACTTGAAACTATGTAAGTGTCTATTAGATTGATTATCATTAGTTACTTCAAACTACATAATTATTTGCGAAAAGAAAGAATTCAACATTAGATAAACCCATCATTGTAAAACTAAGCAATCTAACTCTCTTTATATATATATATATATATATGGGGTGGAACGATAATATTGTCGTCCAAAAGAAAACCACACTACAGCTTTATTTGAAAACTTTTATTGAAAAAATCAATTCAGGTAATTTGATTATGTAGTAGAGCTGACATCTATTCCATGTAGCCGCCTTCAGCCTCAATCAACGCATTGATACAGATCCGAAACTGGGAGCATGCCTTTTCCACAAGCCCTGGCGGGAGCTCGGTGAATACTCGGCGGATGGCAGCGATCAGGCTGGCTTTGGTGTTGTGGGAGATCATGTTGGTGATGTTCTCGCCGTATGACCAAACGAAGTAGTCCAGCGGGTTCAGATCGGGGTAGGAGAGGGGCCAGTGAGAGAAGGGTACAAGGACGTAGCACTCCTTCTGAAGTCAAGCCTGGGTCTCTTTGTTCTTGTGGTAGGGTCTGCCACCGTCCACCCGATTGCACCAGGGGATCATCACAATCTTGAGCACATCCAGGTACACTTTGGTGTTGACTTTCAAGCCGACTTCGAAGATGTAAGGTGGCATGATGAGGCCCTAACTTGAAACCATACCAAAGACCATAACCGTAGCCGGAAACTTTGTTTTCATCACCCGGGGCATGTCCCTGTTATTCGTTGCAATCCAGATTTGCATTTTGAGGGTGCTGGAAATGGTCCTGTTGTCATAACATGGATCGGTAGAGAGCGTGAGTAGTTCAGCGGCGCATTCTCCGATCTTGCTCGTTGAACATTGTGTCACTTTCAGACATGATAGAAGGCTCCTATCGCTCTTGGGATTTGTACACAACTGGCCAACTAGTCGATGGTCTGCAACAAAAAACTGGTTTCATTAAAAGGAAATGGAATCATGTCGTCTTTTCTAGGGCGACAATTTTATCGTTCCACCTCGTATATATATATATATATATATAAGAAGCAATAGAAAAAAGTTAACTAAAAAATAGAGTGCCAGCAAGTAGAGGCATTTACATACTAAAAAAATTACTCATATTCTTATTCTTTTATATATACATATATGTATATATGGTTTGGTTTGGTTTGTTAGGTTGGCATATCAATCTTTGTAGGTTATTTAACGCCAAATCCATTTTTATGTAAATGATCACTTCTATTTAAAACAATTCAGTTTAGCATAAGTACACAGTTTAATTGTCAAAAACATTTCTATTTCAAACTATTCAATCAGTTACATATAACAATTCAGTTTAGTGTAAGTACAGTTCCATTTCAAACAATTCAATTTAGCATAAGCACCCAGTGTAAATGTAAGTACAGTTTAATTACGAAAAACATTTCTATTTAGAGCTATTGAGTTTAGTCAAGCAGTTCTAATTCAGCTAATTGAGTTTAGTATAAGAACAGATTTTGTTTACACACAGTTAAATGTCAAAACAGTTCTACGTTAACAATTCAGTTTAGTGTAAATTCAGTTTCAGTGGCAAAAACAGTTCTATATGAAATAATTCAGTTTATCATTAGCACGCAGTTTAAATGTCTGTATAGTTTAATTGTCAAAAGCATTTCTATTTAAAGCTATTCAGTTTATTCAAACTATTCAGTTTAGCATAAGTATGCCATTAATTCTATTTAACTCATAGATAGAGCCCTGTCAGGTGATACCATGCCGGGCCAGACTGTGCCAGGGAGTAATGGCGATGAAGGGGTGCTCCGTATTCCCCAAGATGTCACTGACAGACTGTTTAGCATCATATCTAGGACACGCATTGGGGGAGGGTCTTACCCCTTTCCAGAGTTGTAGTCGGTGTATTCTGCAGCCCAATCCGACTAAGCAATATATATATATATATATATATATATATATATATATAAAGAAGAAATAGACACATAGAGTGAAATAGAGAGTGATTTGTGTGTGCGTGTAAATGTGATTGAGTTTTAATCAGAAATTTTGCACCCAGACATATCTAATGAATTCGACGGACAAGAGATCTATTAATATTTTGTAAACTTAATAACCACACACACATAAACACACACACACACACACACACACACATATATATATATATATATATATATATATATATGAATTATGACTAGAAGTGTTACTGATAAACATTAAAAGTAACTATATATATATATATATATATATATATATGTCTATGGATAACAATATATATACTCCACCTTTCCGTGGTTTAGCACTTGAGTGGGGAATTGCTGCCTACTACATACTCGCAAAAGTTCTTCTTATGAATTGACCTATCCGGTAGTCGGTAAGTTTATATGTAAGTAAACATATACCAAAAATTTCTTCGCTTACGTTCAGTGGGAAGATAGTATTTGTGTAAGATATCAGACTGATGTAAACTCGGCTGGGTTTCGATGTCAGCTTGAAGCATCTTGCCTGTCTAGCTACAATGAAGAGTTGTGATACAACTATGATAGTCTGTCTGTGGATTACTATATATACGTGATGCATTCAATAATTTTCCAGACTTTTTTTTGTACCGGCATTTAAAATTGTCGTAGACTCTTGAACATTCACTATGCCATTGCTATATATCTTATGAGATGACTGACCAATTTTTATGATTTCAGGTTCAAAGGAACAGCTACAGCAGGAATTGGAATACACCCTACTAAAGCTTGATTGACACAGCTGGTGAATTTCAAAAATCAAATGTCGACGTTTGGAAGAACGATTTGCAATAAAATTCAGTTTTCAACTTGAAAAAAAAATGCCACAAAAACGTGTGGAATGCTTCAGACTGCTTTTCGACCATCTTGCATGAATCGAGCATCAGTTTTTGAGTGGCATAAGAGATTCAAGGACGGAAGGGAGTCTGGGAGGGATGATGAGAGGTGTGGGTGGAGTAAGGAAGGTAATGCACCAGAGTTGATTGGCCAAAGTGTTAGGGTTAGGGTGACTATGTTGAGGTTTTAAGGCAGTTCAGAAGGAGATTCCTTGGGAAGGGACCAGCCCTCTTCAAATCGGGTCAGTGGCATTTCCACCAGGACAATACATCAGTCCACAACTCCATCCTTGTCACAGACTACTTGACCAAGATGGCCATCAAGACAGTTCCTCAGCCTCCCTATTGTCCAGACCTTGCTCCCTGTGACTTTTGCTTATTCTCTAAGCTCAGAGGCTGTCGTTCTGAGACAATTGAGGAGATGAAAGAGACTGTGACGAAGGTCACTGACACGCTCACACCAGAGGACTTCCATGGGGCGTTGCAGAAGTTGTTGGAACGGTACAACAAGTGCATTGCAGCCGGGGAGATTACTTCAAAGGGGACTAGAGTTTCATGTGTGTAATATCAATAAAAGTGCCCATACGAAAAAAGACCGGAAACTTATTTAATAATCCTCCTATGTTTAGATAATCTGGGTTTTTCGTTTTATATTAAAATTAAATATATATCTGAAAATGAATACATCACATACTAATAGTCCTGAAGATGGTTTAATCTAAAAACCGAGAAAATTAAGGTTAGCAAATAATTCACTTATATATAAAATATCTGCATATGAAGTTTTTTGCATATTAACTTGCCTTTGGATGTATTTCATTTTCCCTGACGTTCACTCATTCACACCCATACACCCACTCTTTCAGAAACACATATATATCTATAGTTGCATCATATATTATTTTTGTTTAAGTAAAATACAATGATTATTTTCAGTCAATTGTATTTCCTTAATTCTGAGAAATGGAATATTCAGAATAACTTTCATACTTATTGTTTGAACTCGTTTAAATTTTGACTATTCACTCTTAAAAATGTATCATTGCCCATGCCGTAATTGTTATCGTCGCAGTAAACACGAGTTCAAATCCTGGACGAGACTGATTTCATGTCACATAGGACTAATACCCTTTGGAAAGGTATGAATCCAATTATTCTCCATCCATGTTGGTAAATAATAGGGCAGATTGGGTTCTTCAACCTTGGTGAGGCAACAAGTATAGGAGAAGGAAAACTCTGAATTCAAACCTGCTAAACTCCGCTTTAAAATTTACCTTGTGTCATATCCTGCCCGAGTGGAGGGTTTGGTAAATATGTATATCAATTCAATTTAGGAAAATAATATGACTGTATTTTACCAACAAACCAGCTTTTCTTTTAAAATACGACTTTTTTTTTAATTTAAAGATTGTTATATGAAGTAAAAAAGAGAAAAAGAAAGCTTGATTGTGTGGGGGCTCAAGAAAATGATTTTATTAATAAAAACACTTAAAGAACTGTATTAGTACACTTAATGCTTTGCCTTAACATCTTCAACATTTTAAAATTTCTTTTATTTGTTCTATTAATGAACCGATTAAATCTGGAGGCCCACACTTCAATAATGACTTACTTTAATTTTTCAAGGTTTGTTGGATAGAGTTTTCTTGATCTCCTCTGGAGAAATCCCCAATAAATTTTCTATTGGATTTGCATTTGGGCTATTTAAAGGCTAGACAAGAAAAAGGTATCCTCTTCTCCCGGGATCATTCACTTGTAGATTTTGCTTTATGATTGGAGCCATGTCATAATGGAAAATGAATTCATAGTTAGCATACTTGTCCTTAATGTATGGGATAAAAAATGATCTTGAACATCGTGACATACAGCAGCATTAATCAATCTTTTCAAGAAGCAGATCTTTACGAAACCGGTGGCAAATATGCAACCTTAAACCATTAGAGATTTTGAGAATTTTATGTTTTTTCACGCATTTGACATCATATTTCTCATGACATTCTCCAGATGCAGGTGCCATGATGACCGAAAGGAAATATAGAATCCTTATTCATTACAAACGATAACATGGTTCCATTGATCAACAAACAAATTTTGATCTCTTGTCCATATCTAACGCTTTCGTTTCTGTTTTAATGTTAATAGTAGCATCAACGTCGTTATGCTGCTGTCATATCTAAGCTGATGGAGTTTAAGAGTGTTACTGACTGAGAAACAGTTACACTAACATCATTCCAGTCATAAGAAAATTTCACCAAAATTGAGAAATCAATTAGAAGTAAGGATCCAATTCAGTTCCTATTCATCTCCAGCTGTTTTCTTGGTTATGGAAATGCCAGTGGACCGTTTTGAATAAGCTCATCTCGTTATCTTCAAGATGGCAAACTGATGGCATCCCAGCCAGACACCTATTTCGTTTTGTCTTGCCACCTTCCCATAATGCATGAATAATTGCTTTTTGTAACTCAATAATATCAGTAACTCTTGCAATTTATGATAATGAGCGATGAAAGACGTAACCCCTAAGATTTCACTCTTTTTATATCAATCATTTGACATTGGGACGTCTCATGAAATAATTTCATATGTAAATCATTTAATAAATTTAATAAATTTAAAGGAAATACAAGATTATTTAAATAAATCGAATTGATATTCTGTTTGGAGAAAACTGTCCAATTTTAAACAAATTTGAAATTTGAAATATGAAAGCTAATCACAAAAACAGAGTATTCAATTTCACTGAATTGGTATAGTTTATGCGTCATTATTTTGAATCTTGTTTTGCCATTTATCAAGTACCTTGTTAATACCTCTCAAGTAGAAGTCGGCTAGTTTCAAGCACAAGAAGATTTGCACAAATATTTTCACTCGATATTTTTGAGATTTTTTCAAAGAAGATTGAAATCTCATGGTGCAAAGTCTGAAGAATTTGATAGATTGAGTAGAACAGGCTAAGCTAATTTCAATATTTTTCAACGGGGTTTGTGTTAAACGCGGTCAAGCGTTATCACGTAAAAGCAGAACGTTTCTCCTATGCGTGAGGCATTTTCTTTGAAGACCTTCATGTATACGTCAAAGCTCTTGCGATTACTAGTTTGTTTTGAGTGTTTGATTGCAGTTTAAAAAACCAAATTAATAATATTGCAATTATACCACCATAAACACAGCATAACTTTTCTTCCATGAAGCTCTACGTTGCGAAATACACATTTTCCGTTACCTATATTCCTTAGAATCGGGTGATTTCTCTGCATTAAAAGAAGATTGTTATTCTCAGTAAGAGTATGAGGAACTCAAACATTCAATTTGCCTACTTCTCCTACTTTTTTAAAGTGATGACAGATGGTGGATTGGGATGTGTTGAAGTCATGTTCTTGGGTAGTTTTATTCTAATTCCTAATCTATTTAAGCATCTTGATTGAGATCTGATGAGTGTCCTGGTCTGAGTCCATGTCTCAATGAGATATTGTCGGATCACAACTTTGAAAACAAGTTTGGGACTTAAGGATAAGTAATAACAGCTTTGCCATAAATACTATCATTTTTCCCTGTTTCTGTAGTTTTTTTAAAATATTTTCAAACTTCCATAATATTACACGTTGAATATGTGCTTACTGTTTCTAAAGTTTAGGTGAATGGGATCTTATATTAAATGACAATATGCACTAATTCACAACCGAAATGAGAATGACCGATGAAGGCATTTTTTTAACAAGTCATTTCTGATTGCCATTAAAACAGTGGAAGTTTGAAATGCATAGTTATATATATATATATATATATATATATATATATATATATATATATATATATATATTTATGTATATATTGTCATCCACAGACAAACTGTTTCGTTCTATCAGAAATCTTCAGGGTGGTTAGACACATAGGACGCTCGAAGCCAGGACTGAAACCCGTCCAACTTTAAGTTAGACTTAATATCAGACCGCACGGCCAACAAGCGTACCACGTCGGCTAAGGGAATTTTTAAAGTATTATGTAGCAACAGCAGCGGCGGCGTCCGTTTGTTTTACATTTTTTTATACCCTATCGGGTACCAGAGAGCTCAGTTCTTTCGAAGAGCTTTGGATTATTCGAGCGGCGGCTTAAAATTCCTTCGCCAGAATGCTAAACCCCCATGGGGCCTTCAATATGTTTCCAGATTTTCTTGTACAGGCATTTAAAATTATCATAGACTCTTGAAAATTCAGTATGTTATTACTATACATCTTATGAGATGACTGATTTGTGTTGTATTTTCTCCAAATGTAGAAGAGATGAATGTTCTTTTAAGATTGTTGTGTTGTGACTAGGTTTTAAAGATTTTTGTTGTGTCTAGTATTTCTTTGATTTTGTCCTTGTTTTTAAGTCATTGTAGATTTTTCATTATTTCTCTGAATAGTTCTGAATTATTTTTGTTGCAGATAGTGACATATACAAGGGACTTCCCGTTGTTGTGTTTTTTCGGGTTCCTTAATTCTCTTTGTGGTATTTTTCTGCTAATCCCAACCCTTTATTTTATTAGTGTTGTTGGATATCCTCTCTGGTGTAGAGTTGTGTGGAGTTCTTTAAGGCAAATTTTAAAAGGTTTTTATCCGTGGTTATTGTGTGTACTATACGTGCTAGAGTGTAAGGAATGGGTTTTATACATTATTTTGGGTGGTGGCTTTTGAAATGGAGGTATTGTTCGGTGTCTTTTGGTTTGTGGTTGATATCTGTGATGATTTGGCCATTTACGTTTTTTATAAAGATGCCTAAAATGGTAATTCTTTTGAGCTGTGTTCCTTAGTAAATTTCATCTTGGTGTGTAGGTTTTGTAGTAGGTTGTGTAATTCGTTGATCTTTCCCCATAGGCATTTCCAGAATATGAAATAATCATTCAAATATCTTTTCCATCATTTGGTAAATTCTTGATTTATATCATTGCCTATTATTTCATATAGGTTTTCTTCTGAATATGCTAAGGTTAGGGTAGCGTATGTTGGCGCCATTTTAGTTCCCATAGCTGTTCCTAGGGTCTGGATATAGTTAATGTTATTGAATTGGAAGGAGTTATTATTAAGGATTATTTCTATACCCGCAATGATAATTCTTTGTTAGATCTTTGGTGTAATGTGCCTGGGTATTTATCTATTCAAAATATGATGACTTGTTTTCCTAATTCATATGTGATATTGGTATATATCTAGAGATCGAGATAGAGGTATATAACTATATATAGAGAGATAGTATATGATAATATACTAAAAAAACTATATATATTATGATGATTGCCGTGTAAGGACAGTATTAAAACAGTGGTCGCAGGTAAGAATCCATGTTATTAAATATATATAAAAACTGATATATATTTACCTTCCCCACCATATATATATATATATATATATATAAGACCGAGACTATGTTAAACGTACACAAACATACAAAACCGATGACTAAGTCTTAAAGACTATTTGGAAGTTAGTGTAAAAGTGACTATACGACTTATAAGAATTAAGGTTTTACATTTTTTTTAGATATACAGTGGTATTTTAATCTGTAACTGTATAAGTATTAGTTCCGGTTTAGTCTTCCATTCTTATATATATATATATATATATATATATATATATATAATTGATGTCGTTCGTTAAAGTAATATTGAAAAATATAACCAGTTTTTGTCTACGCTATCTATTGAGAATTTTTATCCTTTATTAGAAAACGATCAAACTTATTGATTATTGGTCATTTTTTCCGTTATTGCTTCTCTCTCTCTCTCTCTTTCCCTCTCTCTCTTTCCCTCTCTTTCACTCTCTCTCTCTGTCTCTCTCTCTCTCTGTTTCTCTCTCTACATACCCACACATACACACACCCATATTTATATATATATATATATATGTTTGCACGTATACATGTGTATGTGTGTATGAGCGCCTTATTTCTAATCCACAGAAGAAATGAAGGTCTCTGCAATATATAATAATGCTTACCGTTACACGTGTCGAATACAGTGGTGTTAATTAGGAGTTGAATTCATTTTAGCTTCTCTTACCACGATTGGCTGTAATTTCTGTTTTGTTTAGTTTCACGGATGCTATTTATTAAATATTCTGAGGTGATTAGATGTTGCACAAGACTGGAATTAATGAGGAAACCTACCGTAAATAGAGGCGCCGATTTTTAAGAATAGTCTAACTTCGTCGGTATGCCTCCCTACGAGGAGCTGTAGCAGGCCATACATTTGGACAATCAAACCATTTTCTTGCTGACACCAAAAATATTATGTATCATCACCAGAAGGCGAAGCAAATTTCCCCACTTCTTCAGTAAGTGTTTTATAGCTCCGGAATCTACTTATTCCTCGTGACTTGACGGGACAAGTCCAACTGGTTAGGGAGTTATGTGAAGGAAGAGCAGTCTAATCTGTTACTTACCCATACATGTGGAGAAGATATACATCCATACCAGGTGCATCAGCGTGATGTCTAACGTAACCATCGTCCATATTGGAATTTGAACTCGACTTTCAATAGCATTTTCTTATTCCTTAACAATTGCCATTACGTCACCAAATATATACACAAAACATATGCGTATCTATATGCTTAATATAAGAAAGCACCATTAACGTCAGGGCTATAGTCATAGACAATGGAATCGACCACCTGAATTCAATTCCAGGACGAATTCGTTTGCACTTCACATCGCGCTAATTCTGTACGAAAGGCATGAATCCACCATTTCTATCCTAAGGAAAGCTCCATTTTTACGGCAGAAATCTGTGCCATTGACCTTGCTCTTGGTATAATATCAAAGAACAAATATAGCAAATCATATTCTCTGACTCGCTCTCCGTATTACCATCGTTAAAAAATAAGATACTTGAGAACCCTTAATCATTAAACTACTCAATAGACTAGACTCGATGTGATGCCATAAACAAAAAATCATGTGCTGGATTCCAAGCCACATTGGAGCGAGAAACAATGAAAGAGCTGACTCGGCAGCAAAATCAACCTTAGATCTGAGCCCTAAGAATACCAGCATCCCATATACCGACTTGAAACCACAAATAAATAGGTTCTTAGTTTAAAAAAATGGCAACAATGCTGGAATGATAGTATTAATAATAAGCTCTTCCAAATCAAGCCCACTTTGAGAGAATGGAGACCATCATTTCGAAAATCAAGAATAGAATAAGTCATTATATCCAGACTGCGTATAGGTCATACAAGACTCACCCACTCTTTCATCCTCAAGCAGGAACAACCACCACAGTGTTTGACATGCCAGACGCCTTACACCATTAAACATATCCTAATGAAATGTGGTGTACTAGCCACCGACAGAGAGCGACATTTTAAAGCAGATAACATGAGAGATTTGTTTGAGAACATCAACATGGATGATTTCCTCTCTTTCTTAAAAGAGGCAGAGTTGTACCTAAAGATATAATGCATCATTACAGTCCGAAATATTCAATGGATCAACCTACCAATCAACCAAATATTAACAAAATTTCGTCAAATAACCCTACACAAAACCATAAATCTCAACAATTACAACTTGTAGTGGGTCCACTCTGACCCAGAGTGGTGGTGCCGGTTGGGGTCCTACTTGTGGGTCGAATGGATCAAAACATGAGTATAAAAGAAAAGTGAGTTCATGAAGAAAACGTGGGTTCATATAAAAAAATGGTTACAAATCATATATAATTCATATATGTAAACTGGATTTGGCATTGAATAACCCATAGTGGTTGATGTACCGTGAAACTCAAACAACCAACCATTTCTATCCTCACCGGCTGCGAGGAAATAGTTGTGCAAATTGGATGTTTTCCCTTGGTTAGAAAAACAGTTTTGAGGAAGGAAAGTTCTGAATTCAAAACTACTCCATTTAAAAATCAACCTTATGTGGCGGTGATTTTGAGTAAGAACATAAACACAGACACACAAAATTAAAAAATAAACTGATATGATACATACATACATACATACATACATAAAATAAGCACACATACACACACACACGCACACACACATGCGCACGCACACACACACACATATTCAATTATTGGACAATTAAAACTGTGAAATTAATTGTGTTCCTTCTTTCTTGAAACAATTTAATCTAATTAGTGTTGAGGTAATAATCGCTGGTTCTATTAACAAACAAATATTTTTGTAACATTTTTGAACGTACTTTGTAGATAGTCTTATTTATTTTTTATTTTTATTTTTCTTTGTCATGCATCTGCTTCAACACTCAATCTTCATATGTCATTACCCCACCTCTCTTTCTCTCTCTCCCTCTCATGCTGTCTCTCTCAGCAGACATGGTGTTCAAGCATATTTGCCTTTGAGTGCTCACATCGGATTGGCTACTTATCGATTACATCTGTGTTTGACGTCAGAGCTCTTCTACCCGGGGCTGTGGTCAAATGAGTAGAGTTGATGTTGTGAATCTTTACATAATAAGGAAATCTAACCTTATTTAAAGACCTGAATCTTTGCTGAATGTTGCCTTCTAACCTCTGAAGAAAAGGCCCATGGCAATCTACAACGAGAGAGCAAAATGTTTTGTTTTCACGCTAAATTATTTTTTTTAATTCTTTGCGCTACAAATCACATATACAGGAAACTGACAAAGAAATGTTTGTTTTCTTTGTTTGATTGCATATCGAACTCCCTGAATTATTTAATACCGAAGACATCCTGGTTGAAATTGCATGTACTATTTAACCCCTAGCTAAGGAGGTTCGTACCTTTCCGAAGAATTTAATCCGGAATTAAACATAATAGCCTGACTGTAGTTCTATAATATAAGGGTCGTGGGATTTCGTTTTATGCCTTTGGGTTTAGTTAGGCTGAGAACCTTTCGGCTCAGTGCATGGGTTACTTAGGTGCAACATTAACGAAAATGTTCACGCGTCCGGGCGGAGCGGACGTGTCACTCAGAGATGTCACAATAGCCCAGATGGGAAACCGGGCTAGAGAGTGCGAATGACGTCACGCACCGGGAGCGCATGAAGGATTTGAGGGGTTTTGAAAAAAGTCAGTTTAGTTGAGTTCTGCCTCGGGAGAAGACGGTTGGCTTTCGCTTGCTCGCCGAAGCCAGGCTAGTGGCCTTGTGGTGGGTGCCACACGTGCTGGGGGGTGGAGATGGAAAAGTTAGAATAGAAAGAATGTGTATCTCTCTCCTTATGTCGAAGAAACTTTAAACTCAAAGGTAATAAAAAAAAGGTTTCGTACCTGAACTAAGAAGTCAAGTGGATTTCGGGTTTCGAGATTCCTATGTTATAAATATATGAACATGTTATGTACGTTTCAACATATCCATATCATGGGTATGGTACAGTTCGAACTCTCTTGCTACAATTTATTCATCATCATCATCATCATCATGTCGTGCTGGTAGCACGGATATCCCTGACCCTCTCTCGCCACTTTTCCCTATCGTTCATCGCCTCAGACAGGTCTTCTGGACAACATCCCGTATCCTCACATAGTTGCTGAATGTATGTTCGTGCTGGTCGTCCTGCTTTTGCACGGCCATGTATGGGGGTCCACAAGAGTATAATCCACGAAATTAACCACTACACTACAGAGTCTCTTCCATCATGAAATATTTATAATTGAAATATTACAAAAATGGCCATGTTAAAAAAAAGGGTAGCAGACATTTTATACAACTAATGATTAGTATAGATACAATAATAAAAGTGATTACTATACAATAATGATAATGGCCAAGATATGGAAAAAATCAAGGAGAAAAGGGATAATAATATAATAATTATATTATCGGGATATAATAGGGCTGAAAAAAAAAAGATAATAACACTGATAGAATAAGAACCATATCAAAGATATAACAATTATACTAACCATGGTTATCAAATTATACTTAGATACAACAATGATAATGACCAAATTTCAACTACAATAGCGAGAACAAATTAGTAGGTGAAAAAATTGGAAATTTTTCTAGATTTTGCCATTGAAGAAAAGTAATTGTGCAATATGAAGCGGTAATTTCTATACATCATCATCAGAACAGTTTGAACAATTCTGAAGAATCGTACAATGACGTTGGAACGGTGGATGTAAGAAATAATGTAAGCATTACCGAAATTAGCCTTAATACATGGACTCTAACAAAACAGCTGGAGAAGAAACTAGACAGCAATTACACAAGAATGCTGCGAGCAATCTTGAACAAGTCCTGGCGGCAACACCCCACAAGACACCAACTGTACGGCCATCTGCCTCCTATCACGAAAACTATTCAAGTCAGATGAACCAGACATGCAGGACACTGCTGGAGAAGCAGGGACGAACTCATAAGTGATGTACTCTTATGGACCCCCACACATGGCCGTGCAAAAGCAGGACGACCAGCATGAACATACATTCAGCAACTATGTGAGGATACGGGATGTTGTCCTGAAGACCTGCCTAGGGCGATGAATGACAGGGAGAAGTGGCGAGAGAGGGCCAGGGATATCCGTGCTACCAGCACGACATGATGATGATGATGATGATGTTCATGATGACAATTAGTGAGAAGACAGGGAAAAAGTATTGGAAGACGAACTGTTGCTTCATAGCCTATGAAAAGTTAATAATAATTATAATAATGATAAAGAGGGTTCATTATGTCAGGGGAAATGGTCCAGTTATATGTAGTGAAAGTAAAAAGGTAAAATTTAAAATTGGTGTTTAAAAGACTTTAGATACCAGGTAAATGATAAAATATACCAGATAAAAAGTAGACAATAATAGATTAGGGTTATAATCCTAGATATATTCTATGCAATATATGAATTGAATCGGTAATAATGAAATGTTAAGGGGAGAGAGTCACAAGTATGTCGGGAAGTGATCAAGCCACCAGTAGGGCCTATCATAAAGCTGCGTTATATGCGCCGAATGCGTTGAACAGGAAGGTGACATTGATACAAATAATAGCGTCAAGGAATCGTCGGCGAGGGCTTGAAAAACAGGCAGGCAGAATTTAAAATTCGAGAAAGAATCGTTATCACCCAGACCACAACATAATTGGGATCGGCTAGAATACTAAGAGTAGTCCTGGAGATAGACTTGCTGTCGCTCAGACGACAATGAAAGCCCACCAGCCTCAGCTTGTGGGAATAACTCGCAAGTGAAGTAAAGAGAATATTACCTAGATGAAGAATATTCGACAGTAGGGAGGACAGCCTAGATGTAACAATTTTGGAACTGGAGGAATATACAAAAAAGTGTGAAGGAAAACTGATTATAACAACAGGTAAAACCAATATCAACAGAAATAACTTCACGAAAAGCAGAAATACAACAATAAAATCATCTAGAAAACAGAAATTGGTGGGAAAAAACGGTAAGAATGCTTCAAGCAACGAACGAAGGAAATTGCACACTAGATATGTTGATGCAATGTTTCTCTCAATAAAATAAAACAAGCTTTCAATTCGGTTGCTTTTCCAAACCAAAAGTTGACTCTACCTGGGCATTAAGAAACAAGCGGCCTCCACCAGAAACTATTTAATATTTATTAAGAATATAATGTTTATTATGCATTAAAAGAAATAAACATTGGTCATGAAATGAAGAACCTTCCTAGAAAAAACATAGGTGATTTTTTTCTTACTCTTATATCTCCTCTACTCATCTCATTTTTATATTAGGTAATTACTGCGTCTCCTTTAAATTGATTTCACCTTTGCCATATTCGATTCACTATAAACTCTAAGTGAAGTAACCAAACTTCTAAACCAAATATATAATAACCATCATAATTGACCAATCACAAAAATATCTTCATATTCGATTATTTCTAAACTAACCCAAATACAAAGAAAATTCCATGATGTATTACTCCAACAAGAAAATGTTCAATTGGCAGAGTGTCCAGTGAAAACACGGTAAATGTAAAAGACTAGTGTTTGCCAATGGTCCGGTAGACCAGGGTTCAATCTCAGGTCGGGTCATACAAAAGACTCAAAAAGTGGTACTTGATTCCTCCTTGCTTAACACTCAGCATTATAAGGTATGAATAAAGGGTAAGTGGAGAAATCCAGGGAAAGGAAGGGCGCCCTCCCCTATACCTCAGTGTAATTTCAATTGGAAAATGATTCTTTGGGTCGTCCTCGACAACAGTCGGCTAACTTAGTATAGCCAATGTGCGTCTAACTCCCCGATAATCATACGTGGAGGTTATCAAAAAGAAAAATATTAAAAAAATTCAAAAGTGTAGCTTTTCTCATAAACCTCTGACAGGAATTGAAATCTTTGTATGTCTGAAAGTCAGACTTATCGACCTTGAAGAGAAATTCTATCACATTGATCAGGGACTGGACAGAGCTATTTCTCTCCTACTGCTGGTGTGTCAGAACACAAGTTTGCTTAGCGGCACGCTGGCACACCCTTCCACAAGTAGCAGCCTTTGCTGAACATATCTACTAGACAACAAGACAGACCTTGAAACTCACTACTCACCAAAAATGACTCTCCTGGTAACAGCCGTCTCTGCTAACATACCTCACAAAATCACTAAGAGGATATAACCACAGACTTCAATCTCTTCAACACCATGTTTCGGAAACATGACTACGTCTATTAGTTCAGGAAAACATTTTTTTCCACAGAATAGCCGTCTTAAACGTTAAAAGAAAGTTGAAGTTTAAAAGGTATCTTAGTTTCTTTCTTACCTTACTTAAATTATCTTAACACTTTCTACAGACAAAGAAGAAGCTAGAGATTTTAATGGGGCAAGAAGAACCATGAATTAAGATACTACAACAACCGACGACCAACCACGACTACAGCCCACCAACTACGAAACTAAACAAAATAGCAACAAATCTCCTACCTCCCATACCTATATTAGGTTGAGTCAAAAGTTTTACAATATTTTGGTAATGTTAGGCACAATTTAGTTGCTTTAAATGCTTTGGTCGAGATAGTGAAGGTGAGGAACCACACTAAACTGTAAAATGCTGATTTCACCTGATACTCTTCGAAATCTTCTTGCCGCATTTACATGTATGTCTTGAAGAATGGACTCGGTAGTTTTAGGCCTACCTCAACTCGCCTGATCATCGAGGTTCTTACAACTCGAGCGAATTAATTTTTAAAACGTCTGCTTTCTTTTCAATTTTCTCTTCATCTTTCACAGAACAAAACCTTTTTTTATTTTATTCGGTGGCGCTATAGTTCAGTTTGTAATGCAGTAGTCTCCTCAATAGACTATGTCGCACGACAAATCAGTTCAATACCTACCACTATACCATCAAAAGAGGTGACACCTCCACACTAAACGGTAGCTCTCTGAAACGTGTAGATAAGTTTACCTACCTTGGTCAGCTGTATGGATGCACTACATGAACGCTGACTAAACGTATGGAGAACCTTTGTAGGTTATTTAACGCCAAATCCATTTTTATGTAGATAATCTGTTCTATTTAAAACAATTCAGTTTAGCATAAGTACATAGTTTAATTGTCAAAAACATTTTGATTTCAAACTATTATATGTTATATGTAACAATTCAGTTAAGTGTAAATGCAGTTTTAATGTAAAAAAACATTTCTATTTCAAATAATTCAGTTAAGCATAAGAACGCAGTTTAAATGTCATCATCATCATGTCGCGCCGCCTGCGCGGATATCCCTGACCGTCTCTCGCCATTTCTCCCTATCATTCATCGCCTCCGGCAGGTCTTCAGGATTACAACCCGTGTCCTCACATAGCTGCTGTATGTAAGTTCGTGCTGGTCGTCCCACTCTTGCACATCCATGAGTGGGGGTCCACAGGAGTACATCGCTTATGAGCTCGTCCTTGCTTCTCCAGCAGTGTCCTGCGTGTCTGGTTCGTCGAACTTGTATAGTTTTTGTGATGGGGGGCAAGTGTCCGTATAGTTGGAGTCTCGTGGGGTGTTGTCGCCAGGACTTGTTTAATACTGCTCTCAACATTCTTGTGTAATTTCCGTCCAGCCTCCTCTCCAGCCGCTTCGTAAGCGTCCATGTGGTGCATCCATATAGCAGTATCGACACAACCGCTGCCTGGAAGAAACTGCGTTTCATTTTATCTGTTAGGTCCGACTTCCATATGATCGAGAGCCTATCGATAGCTGTCCATGCCTTCGTCAGTCGTGTGTTGATGTCCTTCTCGGTTGATGAGATGCTGCTTCCTAGGTAGGTGAATTTGTCGACTATGTAAGTACGGTTTAATTGTTAAAAGCATTTCTATTTCAAGCTATTCAGTTTACTCAAACGATTCATTTTAGCATAAGTATGCTGTTAGTTCTATTCAACCCATAGATAGGGCTCTATCAGGTGTTACAACTCCGGGCTAGAGGGGATCTGGAAGCGATGGCAATGAAGGGCTACTCCGCATTCCCCAAAGCTCCAGCATTGCTGGAACCTCACATTAGATTGTTTAGTGTCATATGCAGGACACTCGTTAGAGGCGGTCTTACCGCTCTGCAGAGGTGTATTCTACAGCCCCAACCGACTGGTCTAACTGGAATCTTATTAGATGGTAATATCTTAATCAAGAATCTGTTGAAGTATCATACAGCTTTTCTAGAACCGCACGGAAGCTCTTCCCTCAATAACAAAGTAAACATTTAAATATTTAGTCCTGATTTTCATTGCTTCACACAGTCGAAAATTGTAATGCAAAGAATTGTAAAATAAGAAGCATCTGTATTTAATAATTCAATATAGATGGCCAGGCATGTTTTATTTCTAATATATTTGTGTTTTACTTTTGAAGTATCGGCCATTTGGTTCTGGTAACTTAGTTTGCTGAACAGATCGATTATGAAAACTTATGAAAGCTTGGAGGTGCCCGTGGTGTAATGCTTATCGTCGCAGGATATGGGCACGGCGACACGAGTTCAAATCCTGGACGAGTCTGATTGCATTTCACATAGCACTAATACCCTTGGGAAAGGTATGAATCCAATTATTCTCCCTCCAGCTATGGGTAAATAGTAGGACAGACTAGGTTCTTCAGCCTTGGTGAGGCAACTAGTCTAGGAGAAGGAAAACTCTGAATTCAAACCTGTTGAACTCCGCTTAAAAAAATTGACCTTGTGTCATATCCTGTCCGAGCGGAGGGGTTGGTAAATATTATATGATAAGTATTATAGACATTTCAGGGAAGGCATTGATCCCAACGCAATGTATTGCATGATTAGATATAGCGAATTGCATCTCAGTGGTTTTTGCAAATCAGTTCATAGTTGACACTTTTACGCTAGGGGGTTGTGCTTTATTCATTCTTTGGGAATATTTGAAGTTTTGTATGCATTTTTAACAAAAACGAAATATGATAAGTTTCCATTGGCCCCAAATTCCTTTGGTCCTAGTGACTTTGTTTTACATATTCCTGAACTAAGAATATTTTCCAAAACATTATATCAGGCATAAAGGTATGGTAAGACGCATTTTCAGCAGTGAGCGATTGATTAATTTAACGGCACGGCATTTCTTGTAGGTTATTTTTATGTCTGCAGGTGAGGGAACAGCGTTTATTGTACTTTTGTTTTCACATTTGTGTATATATTTATAAGATTTTAGTAAATTGATATTAAATATTTCAATACAATATCAATAATTTTCATATATTAATCGGGTTTCAAGACCCTTGGGGAATGATATGCGCCCACTTATCCCCAAAATCTGGGTTGAATAGGGGGGTGCCTGCGGTGTAATGGTTATCGCCGAGGAAAATGTACACGGCGGTTCAAGTTCAAATCCTGGACGAGTCTGATTGCATTTCACATAGCACTAATACCTTTGGGAAAGGTATGAATCCAATTATTCTTCTTTCAGCTAAGAGGAAATAGTAAGGCAGCCTGGGATCTTTAACCTTGGCTTGGCAACTAGTCTAGAAGGAAAATTCTGAATTCAAACCAGTTAAACTCCGCTTAGAAATTAACACTTTGTCACATCCTGTCCCGAGTGGAGGGGTTGGGAAAATACAGATATGGGTTGAATAGTGCCATCGCTGTTCTTCTAAAAAGATGGATTTGGCATTAAATAACCCACAAAAATTGATATGCCATTAAACGAAGAAACTAAAGCAATGCATTATTTGATTTCAAGTAATTATTTCACACGATAATACACTTAGATTTACACAGACTTATATGATTTCATGTCACTAATAACACTAATAATTGGTAAACAATTATCGTTTGAAGTACCAATTCTTTATGTATATAAGTTAGAGGTATGTATAATAAAGAATAATCTATAAAATAATTAACACACAGTTATATGGCATCAAATATTCCTATCAAATGCCAATAATACTTTAACAGATCTGTTTTGCACGTAGATAGACCCTAAATGTTACTACCACTCCAGGTCAGAGTCCTTCTGTAAGTAATGTCAATGAAGTAGTCGTCCACACTCTTCAGAGATTTATAACTGAAGCTTCAGCACAAGATTCACTTTATTGTCAAACCCGAGACACTCAGTTTTGAGACATTCTTACTACTACGCTCGGTCAGCGTATTCGAAGCCCCATTGAATGAGGCGATTTTTATTCATGAAATGAAATCAAAACAAAATGAGATAAGGATTGACGGAATTTTTTTAAAATTTGCTGCTCTGGGAAAATAATTAAACGAAAGCACATCAAGAGATTTCAAAATCTAACATAACATTTTCCAAGGTTTCATAAAGGAAACAACAGCTCATCCTAACTTTATATCAGATGAATGAATTCGGCAAACAGCTAAATATATTTATATCGATATCTATTTAGTTTATAAAAGTTCATGTTTTTTTTACATGTTCCCTCCCGACTTGTTCGTCAAGAAACGACTGATTGAACCGAAACAGTTAAGCTTCCTGCAGTAAGTATCCCACGACGATATTCGAAATTTAAAAAAAAAAAGTATCCTCGAGTATAATCCTCGATGGTTAATCCAAGTTATGAATAAACTAGGACTCTATCTAGATTTACGTTATATTCACATTTTTAGACATTAGAAGAGCCAAATAATTTAACCTTTCCACACTGAAATGTACGGTTCTCACATTAATGGCACAAATATATGCTTACAACGATACGGTGTTCAATGGACGTTCGTGGATGTGCGGTCCCAATAAATATTTGTACTACCACATGGACGCTTCAACCACCATGTTTCTAACGTGTCCATGGGTATAGTACTAGATCATAAGGATCAGTCGGGCCTCGTGATAACCTCCATCAAAGAAAAATTGTCGGACACGCAAAAACCCCGTCTTGGCTCGGTAATACAAAAGTTTATTCGCTATTAAACTTTTTAGTAGTCGTTGGGCGGAGAGAAACAGCGTATAAAAATTGAGTCAACTGCGTTCACGTCTAGGCTTCCGACCCTTTTCCGGAGCACTCCGTAAAATGGGGACACCAACTTTCGGCTGTCTTCACATCATCGTGTCTGGTGTCCAACTGAATGTCTTTACCACATCGCATCCGGCTACTAATTAAACATTTTCCTGTTTTCTCTCCTGCGCCCGCTGCCTAATGGCAAATTCATTTGAGTTGTCGATTCGCTGCTGATACGTTTCTATCCTTAGCTTGGGCGTCCTTAATTATTTTACGTAGCCAGGAAGGCTTATTAACTGATACGATATACGAAGACATAGAAAGAATAAAGAGAAGATTGTACTCAGATAGATTTTAACGGTATATCACCCTATCTGGGTTATTTTTGCCAAGATGGTAAGGGATTGTACACATGTACAACCTGTCCATTTTGTTTGTTTGTTTATTATTTAATGGTATATCAACCTTCTTGGGTTATTTAATATTAAATCCATCATTATAGAAGAGCAGTAGTGGTACTATTGTATATTATCCTACGCGTATACAAATATACACGGGAACATAATCAACTGATAATGACGACTTCAATAAACGAACGAATACACTTATTTATATAAATCTCTCACACTTTATTTTCGAAAAGGTGATGTTTGTTGTGTGTGAGAAATGAATGGAGACAAAGACGGACTGCTATATTGACCCAAGTTCTTACTCGACCATAGCAGCACTTCTTTCGCATTTATGCTTTGGTTGCTCAACCGGGGGTCACTAAGGGTCCAAAGCCCCCAGTGTGCAAGCTGGTTCTCACGCTGGTATCCTGTTTCCGACTGACATGAACCACCCGGGCACCTGGTTATATTATTTTCTATTATTATTTATGTTATATTATTTTCTATTATTTCTTCCGCTTATTTACACAGGTGCATCTCTTGATTGACGGCTCGGTCGAGAGTCAATATATAACAGTACTATCTTACCCATAGCTAGGAGAATAAGGGGTTTCATATTTTTCCCTATGGTATTTGTCCGAAATTGAACGTAATAGCTCGACTGGATTCGCACTGGCGTTTTACGATTCCGTTGTCTAGTGCTTTAACCATTACACCACGGGGACAACTGCTACAAACTCTCAAGAGAAATTTCAATGAATATACACTCTACATTTACAGATCTCCAGAACTACAACCTTACCGTCAAATGGAATTTAATATTATATCATGACACTAATCTATTTCGAGGGTTAAGTAAAGTTCAAGATCAAAATTCCCCGAGGGTTAACAGCAACGACCAGTAACTCCTCAAGAAGGTTAGAGAATACTAACATTTTGAATATAACAACCAAGATACGAACAATAGTCTAAAGCGTGTAAATAATAATAATACATCAAATCTCGACCAGAAGACCAGACCTTATTATAATCAACAAAAAAAGAGAATTTGGAAAATTGTCAACTTTGCCGTCCCGGCTGATCACAGAATAAAAAACGAAAGAATGTGAAAAGAAGGATATGTACCTCGACCTTGTTAAAGAATTGAAAAAGCTGTGGAACATGAAAGTGACGATTGTACTAATTGTGATTGGTGCTCTTGGCACAGTAACTAAAGGATTATTAAAAGGCCAGGAGGTCTTGGAAATTGGCGGACGAGTTTACACTATCCAAATGACAGCATTATTGAGAACGGCCAGAAAAATGAGAAAAGTCCTGGAGAATTGAGGAGACTTGCTGTCACTCAAACTCCAGTGAAAAACCATCAGCTAGCGCTGATGTGAAAAACTCTAAATGAGTAAATAATAATAATAGGAGAAACAAATAAATCAAACTGTTATTGTAATTGCAGGGACTTACTGTCTCATCTGAAACTACTGGTACCCGACACTTTTTGGAATTCTGCTTTATTTATTATGGTAAAGTTAGCGACTGTGACATGTTATGTTGTTGATGGCTAATCATCGGAGAATGGAGGAGAAAAACAAAAACACAACTCGCCCCATGTGTTCAGTACTCAATTGTTTTATTATCTTCGTTCAGCTTCTGAGGTCGTGAAAGTAGATGTAAATGGATAACGGAGACCAACTTACCAGGTATCTTCCTTGTTTTAGTAGAAACCACCCTTATCTTCGAAACTTTCACTCGACATACTCACAAATGCTTGTCTCCTGGTAAACCAGCCAAAAAATAAGAGAGTGAATCAATAACTTCATTGTCTTTTATTGCGATTCACTGTATACTTAACCCATACTACTGCCTCAATTCAGTGGCATTGTCCGACCAGCCCCTGTTACCATTTTGTTTACTGATCAAGTCTGGTCGTCTCAGTAAATCCTGATAAACTGTTATTTTCAGTCTGTGGTGTTAGGTGAAATATATCTTTTTACATCAATCCGACAGGACAACATTTTGGTTTGGTTTGGTTTGTTGGGTTTTATGATATATCAACCTTCGTAGGTTATTTAACGCCAAATACATTTTTATGTAAATAATCACTTCTATTTAAAACAATTCAGTTTAGCATGTGTATATAGTTTAATTGTCAAAAAACATTTCTATTTCAAACTATTCAAGCATTTTTATATAACAATTCTGTTTAGTGTAAGTACAGTTTCTATGTCAAAAACAGTTCAATTTCAAACAATTCAGTTTAGCATAAATACGCAGTTTAAATATAAGTACAGTTTAATAGTGAAAAATATTTCTATTTCTTGCTATTCAGTTTAGTCAAGCTAATTCAGTTTAGTATAAGTACAGATTTTGTTTACACACAGTTAATTGTCAAAACAGGTCTACGTTAAACAATTCACTTTAGTGTAAATACAGTTTCAATGTCAAAAACAGTTCTATTCTAAATAATTCAGTTTAGCATAAGCACGCAGTTTAAATGTAAGTACGGTTTAATTGTCAAAAACATTTCTATTTCAAGCTATTCAGTTTAATCAAATAATTCAGTTTAGCATAAGTATGCCATTAATTCTATTTAACTCATAGATAGAGCCCTGTCAGGTGATACCATGCCGGGCCAGACTGTGCCAGGGAGTAATGGCGATGAAGGGGTGCTCCGTATTCCCCAAGATGTCACTGACAGATTGTTTAGCATCATATCTAGGACACGCGTTGGGGGAGGGTCTTACCCGTTAGATCTATTTAAACCATTGATAGGACCCATATAAGGTACTAACACTCCGGGTTAGAATGGACCTCGGAACGATGGCAATAAAGGGGTACTCCGCATTTCCCAAAGCTCCAGCAATTACTGGAACCTCACCATCAGATTTTTTAGTGTCATATCCAGGACATTTGTGGCAGAGTTGCAGTCAGTGAATTCTACAGCCCAAAAGAGCATTTTGTGCCAATGTAACAAATGAAAGTCGTAAACGAACGAAAGTTTGTTGCGTGGTTACCGGCTCGAAACGTATATGTGCTAATTGTTGGCTGCAGAGGTAAACAAACAAAATTTCATATCGACTTTTAGTGTTTGGACCTTTCCTTTATTCATTTTCACTTTGTTCACTCACTGAGGGCGTGGAATAAGGAAGAAACTGAAATTTGACATCACGTTTTAAACCTCTTCGTTTCTCTTAGAACAGGACTCTTCTCGTATCTTTGCTCCTGCACTGCGTTTACACTCTACTCACACAAAAAAAGAAAGAAAACAGAGTGAATCATAAAGTCTGTGATACTTATGATAGAACTCACACAGCACCACACCCAATTTCGGCTTCGAGTGGATGACATTTTTGAATAGTGACGCCTGGGAAAACGGTCACAGGGTACTGGATTAAGCGGAAAATCTTACCCACCATCGCCGTTAAAGAGAAATTGAGTCGTCACTTCCACGTATTCATTCACTTATAATTTTACGAAGTTTGTCAACTTGTTATTAATGGAATTTCTAGAACTTATTCATGCCCTGGTGCCATTCACTTACAATGTTAGTCTACATTTTTTACATTTTTCGGACGACTGCTTTCGTCTTGGTTGTTATATTCATAGGGTTTCAACCTGTGTATACTATGGCCTTCTTCTTGCTAATACAATACATAATATGACGACGTGTAAATTGTACAAATAATAACAATTCCTCATCTCAGGAATTTAAACGGAAGATTTTTTTTGGATTTTTTGGTATGTTTTGGTTAAGTTTCTTAGTTCAGTGGCATCTCAGCCTTCCTGGGTTATTTAAAGCCCAAGGTATCCTAGTATGAATACAGTAGTGATAATATTTAACCCATAGCTGGCGGGATACGGGAGTTCATGCAATAGCATGACTGGTGTTCGAACACACTTATTTCAAGGCTGCTGTACAACACTTTAGCCATTACATAATAGGGACTCCTACAAGAATTTTGAAGTGATAATTTAGGTGAAAAAGACATGAGTGGTGTAATGGCTGATTTCACAAAAATTAGAATCGGTGGGCAGAATTCAGTTTAATTGGAACGTAACACTTTCACTGCGCCTTTGTAAAAGCTAAAATTTATCGCACTTTGCAAGAGTCATGGCTTATATAAAGGATCAACCTGAATTTTCGAGTTGGCCAACTATAAATTCGAAACCAGCTCAAAGCAATAGCAAACGTTCATGCTTGAAGCTAGCAATAAATAGTATAAAATCTGGCTGCTCAGGTAAACAGCGCGTTTACTGACTGACCTATAGAATGAAGGATGAAGAGATGCACCGTATATTGAGTGGACAATTAAATCGATTGTAATTCACAGGGGAATATTCTACTGCACTTTGAAACATTTTCATAGTCTTCAAAGTAAAAAAAAATCAAATAATAAAAAATTTCGTGCGCAACATAGACAATTTTGATTCATAGGAGCACTAAGACACAAATACCTGAGCTGGAATTAGACATGACTGTCCTCAAATAATAAAAAGCATATGTTAATGTAAGGACGTGGGTTGCATCGGGTTATTTTTCGCGCTAAAACGAAATTTGGTGCACTGTCATCATTCATTGGGACGTGGAAAATTTTAAAATGTCTTACTATCATGTTTTTTAAAATTTTGTCTAAGGGATAATTTTGTGTCGTATTTGTCGTAAAGAGCTGAGAGAATTTGGTTCAGTTTGGTTTTTTTTGGCATATAGATCATCTTTAGTTATTTAGTGGGAAAGGTATGAATGTAATTATTCTCCCTGCATCTATGGGTAAATAGTTGGGTAGACTGATTTCTTCAGCCTTGCTGAGGCAACTAGTCTAGGAGAAGGAAAATTCTTAATTCAAACCTGTTAAACTCCGCTTAAAAATTGACTTTAAGTCATATCCTGCCCGAGCGGAGGGGTTGGTAAATATGGTCACCACATAAACAACACATGATATTTTGTTTTATTGATTTTTGTTTTAACATATTTTGTTATTATTATTATTATTTTACACTTTGCGAATTTTTTCTGTAGCGTAATATGGTGGGGATTTCACAATAATTTGAGAGCAAGTCTATTCTGGACTCTATAATTCTTCTGAGGATTTTAACCAATCTCAACAATCCTGTAGATTGAATGGTCCCGATTCTTTCTCCCATTTACCATTCCTCCAGTCTTTTCTTCAAACTTTTAAGAACCGTTCCATGTGCACCAACTACGATTGTCACTTTCATGTTCCACAGTTGTTTTTGTTCACTGACAAGGTTCAAGCACTTGACTATATTATCATCATTCCTTACAAGTTTTACACTCAATGCGGTAGTTTGGAGAGTTTCTACCGGTCTTTCGATTTTCAAATCTTTCAGTCTCCTTATCAAGCCTTTGGGGATCGCTCCGAGTGCACCATTTACGATTGGTATCACTATCACTTTCATGTTCCACAGTTGTTTTCGTTCACTGGCAAGGTCTAAGTACTTGACTATATTATCATCATTCCTTACAAGTTTTACACTCAAAGCGGTAGTTTGGAGAGTTTCTTCCGGTCTTTCGATTTTCAAATCTTTCATTCTCTTTATCAAGCCTTTGGGGATCGTTCCGAGTGCACCATTTACGATTGGTATCACTGTCACTTTCATGTTCCATCGCTTTTTCATTCTCTGATAAAGTCTAAATACTTGTTTCTTCTTTTATTTTATTTGATTTGATCTCTGTGTTCTGCTGAGACGGTAAAGTCTACAATTCATATATATTATATATAATTTGTAAACATATCTTTAGACATAATTTTGAAGGAGCAAATATTTCTCTTCCTAACAATTCAATTTAGCATAAGTCAACAAAGTTAAATTGTTCAAAGTATAAAATGGTTCCATATTTCACTAACAATTCAATTAAACATCAGTCATTTGTTTACACACAGTTGAATGATCAAACAGATCTATTTCAAACAATTCAGTTTAGCGTAAGTCCTTTGCTTGCACTCAATTTAAATGTCAAACAGTTCTATTTGACCCATAGATTGGATGCTTTCAGGTGCTACCACTCCAGTTCAGAACCCACCAGGAAACTATAGCAATGAAGAGGTTCTCTGTATTCCCCAAAGCACCACCATTACGGGACCCACACCATCATATTGCTTAATGTCATATCTGGATCACTCGTTGGGAAGGGGCTTATATCTGTGAAGATATGCAGTTGGTGAATTCTCCAGTCCCAGAGCTGAAAGAGTAGAAACGATTGACTCGAAAATTCGAATATAAAGAAATTCGTTTTCTTTCGTTATTTAGTTTAATGGCATCATAATTTGTAGATTTTGTTCTGTCAAATCCTGTAATATATATATATATATATATATGTTGTCATCCACAGACAGACTGCTTCGTTATGTCACAACTTATCAATGTGGCTAGACATGTGAGAGACTTCAAGCAGGGATCGATACCCGGATGACTTGTACGTCAGCCAGATAAGATAACCTCACAGTGATCATCAAAACCAAGGCTAGTTACGGAATTTAACGTATATATATATTAACTTCCTTACGTTTACATATTACGCTATCGGAGACCTAAGAACTCAATTCGGTAAAAGAGCTTTGCATTACGTGAGTGGCATATATATATATATATATATATATATATATATATATATATATATATATATATATATATATATATAATTTGTAAATGAATAGTAAGTTGGGAACTTTATTTTTACAAGAGTTTGAAATCAGTTTTTTTTTTTTGCGTACCATTAGATCGTTGCCAGTTCTCGTGTTGTAAAGACAAACGTTCCGGATTGCGGCATCGCAGTAATCGTGTTTGAACTCTTGTTACACGATTACGTTGACTTTCGGTCTAATACGGTCGGAAAAGGGTTGGACCTCCATGTCCCTCCAATTAAACTTTAAATAGTATCACTACTGTTATTTTTCTAGCACTGATTTTGCAAATAAATAACATAAGACATTTGAAATGCCATAAAATAAACAAATCAAACGAATCTTTTTCATTGTTAACCTCCTAATTTCACTTTCTTTTTTCGGTCATTCTCCTACTTTTTCTTTTCATCTTTTCATATCATTCGTTCGTTCCTTCTTTCTTTCTTTCATTCATTCTTTCCTTTCTTTCTTTCACTTTTCTTCTTACCCCCGTTCTTTTTTCTTTATTCCTTTTCTTCTTTCGAAGTTTACTTATTTGTTACATTCTTTTAAACTTTTGTTCTTTCTTTCTTTCTTTCTTATTCGTATCATATCTTTTGGGTGGTTATTCAATCTTTGCCATATTGTACTTTTCTATTTTATATTAATCACTTATTTTCACTCAGTTAAATGGCTTCAGGTATTACCATCAAACACTAATAATTCTATTTGAAATTGAATATTTGTTTGCACTCATTAAATAGTTTCAAGTATTACTATCTAATACAAATAATTCTATTTAATATAATCATTAGTTTGGCTACTTTTAAATACTTTCAAGTTTATTGGACTTTACACTCCTATAAATTATTTTGGGCGGTATGCCACTTGTTCCCACAAAGATGGTGGACGCTCAATGTTCAGTCTCGGGAAACCATTGGCCAGGAGGACCACGTGACATGCTTAAAACTACGTCGGCGCGTAAATTCAAGTCCTGCGTTCGGAGCCACCTACAAGACGCGTATTTTCTATAAATACGTCGTCTTCAAACACCCTTGTTGTCTTTAACTAAATTTCTTCGTAGCAGCAACACACTCCCTTCAGCGTGAATCAATAGGAAAGAAAAGCAACAATACAATAACTATGAGACGCTTTACAGTCTCAGAGAAACTACCCGTTTCGAATTAAAAAAAAAGGACATTTTAACATGTAATTCTTTTATAGCCTAGTTGTGTTAGACACACACACACACACAAACTCACACATATACACACACTATTATTTTGTTAGTAGAGTTAGTAATTTCTTTTATGTATCAATGTAAGTTTTATTGGTGTAGAATATAAATTTGTGTTTGTTCGTCGCCTTGTTTTAAATGTTCATTTTGTCCGCGCCGTTTTACAACTTTTATTTGTTTCATATCTTTACTCATATGTTGCATATCTTCCTTCATTTACAACTTTATCCATGTGCTTATAATATGCCTATTCAACCTTTATTCTAAACTAAACACTCTATATCAAACCTCAACATTAAACCTGTGGGGAAGCATAAATACTAAACCTTTAAACGCTAAAAATAAACCCTTCTTTTAAATATCAAAATTAACATTAAATAGTCAGGGACCATAAATAAATAAACACTTTCACTCACTCCTACTACAAGTTCTGCTATCAAATATTAACAATTCTATTTGAAATTAATCCTTTGTTATTGCTACGTGATGCCTTCAATACGTTTCCAGACTTTTTTGTACAAACATTTAAAATTCTCGTAGGCTCTTGAAAATTCACTATGTTATTGCTATACATCTTATGAAATAACTTACCAATTTTTATGATTTCAAATTCAAATGAACAGCTACAGCAGGAATTAGAATACACCCTACTAAAGCCTGATATTCACAGCTGGTGAATTTCAAAAATGCCATCTGGATGTGAGGACAATTTAGAAGAACGATATGCAATAAAATTCTGTTTTAAACGTGGAAAAAATGATGCAACAGAAACGTATGGAATGTTTCACACTGCTTTTCGACCATCTTGCATGAATCGAGCTTCAGTTTTTAAGTAGCATAAGAGATTCAAGGAAGGCAGAGAGTCTGTGAGGGATGATGAGAGGTGTGGGAGGACTAATGAAGTCAATACACCACAGTTGATTGACGAATGGCTTAAAGGGGTAGGGTTAGGGTTACTATGTTGAGGTTTTAAGGAATTTCAGGAAGAGATTCATTGGGAAGAGGCCAGCACTCTTCAAATCGGGTCAGTGGCATTTCCGCCAGGACAATGCACCAGTCTACAACTCCATCCTTGTCACAGACTATTTGACCAAGATGGGTATCAAGACACTTCCTCACCCTCCCTATAGTCCAGAGCTTGCTCCCTGTCACTTTTGCTTATTCCCTAAGCTCAGAGGCTGTCGTTATGAGACAATTGAGGAGATGAAAGAGGCTGTGACGAAGGTTATTGACACGCTCACACAAGAGGACTTCCATGGGGTATTCCAGAAGTTTGTGGAATCGCACAACAAGTGTATTGCAACCGGAGGAGATTACTTCGAAGGGGACTAGAGTTCCATGTGTGTAGTATCAATAAAAGTGCCCATACGAAAAAATATGGAAACTTATTTAATGATCCTATTATCTCACAGAAGTCATTTTTTTTATTCAAATGCTCTTTTGTTTGCACATAAGTTTCAGGTATTGATATCTAAAACTAACAATTATGTTTAATATTAATAATTTGATTGCACACAGTTAAATCGTTTTGAGTATCGCTATCTTAGAGCAATTGACCCTCAGCCACCGTCTTCTAGCACCTTGAAGATAAAATGAATTGAGTATTTTTTTGTATCAAGAGCAATTTCAAGAATACGGTCGGGAAAATCATTTAGGCTTTATGACCCGCTGATTGGTTTGATCAGATCTCTCCATCTTCTCTTTTATTCCAGTCTGAGCCAAAGTGAAGTGCTGAATGACACCTGACTACATTGGTTACAGGACCCCCTCCTTAAGCATAATGAATCCGTCACCATTGCCAAACGGTGGCTACGTTGATCGGGGGTTATTCCACAGTCGGAATGCATTAAGTTTTACATTTGTGTATACGTTTATTACGTTTTAGCGACCAGATATTAAATAGTCCAATTCAATACAAATAATTTACATTCATTATGTATTATCCTCAAGCAATGGGTTAAATAGTACGACATTAGTTCTTTTACAAATATGTTTGGGGATTAAATAACCCACGAATGTTTATATGTCATTAAACAGAGAAACTATACCACACGAAACCAAAATGTCACAGTCAACACCCATGTTTACAAATCGGCCATAACTGATTACCTTGATAAAGTTGAAAAAAGTGGGGAAAACAAAAGAATTTCAGTTTCCAAGTTGAAAAAGTGGGAACTAAACAAGGCAGAAAAAAATAGACAAATGATCGAAAAGTATTTTTTTTTCTTTATCAGGAATGTAAGCATTACATTGCAATATCGTATTTTCTATATTAAATCTAAATTAACATACAGTTTAATTCTTGATTTATTCTGAATAAACGTCGAAAATAAATTTCAAATTTCTTAAATCAAATATAAAGAGCTATTATTACATTTAGACTGGAATTTATTTTCTCTGGTGTTACTTTTCAAGTTGCAGAAGATAAACCAACATCTTCTTCTTCTTCTTCTTCTTCTTCTTCTTCTTCTTATTATTATTATTATTATTATTATTATTATTATTATTATTATTATTATTATTCAAATATCTTTTTTGACGTCTTGTCGAATTTTTCAAATGTTTTATTCATCAGTCTTTCATCTCAACTTATATCAATTTTACAACGATTTTTCAGTCATCATTCTATCGCCAATGAGTAAGTCATAAATATCAGCAAAAATAAAGTGTAAAATACAAATAAGCAACTTATAAATAAATAGTTGACCATTTTTCATTGACGAGAATTAAATATTGTTGCTCCTAAAATCTCTACCGTAATTTAAACAAAGTTTACGATGTATTTGCCAGAGAAGAAATAAGTAATAAAAGCTACATGACTAGATTTAGAAATATTTTCGTTGACTAAAACGGAATCAAGATATAGTCAGACTAACCATAAAATAATAAAAAGAAGGAATATACTATCGAGCTAAAATGTTATATATATATATATATATATATAT
This sequence comes from Sepioteuthis lessoniana, assembly GCA_963585895.1. Classification (NCBI taxonomy): domain Eukaryota; kingdom Metazoa; phylum Mollusca; class Cephalopoda; order Myopsida; family Loliginidae; genus Sepioteuthis; species Sepioteuthis lessoniana. The sequence goes on along the minus strand of OY757922.1, from coordinate 6,064,919 downwards.
AATAACACCCCTGGCGGGCGACTCCCACTATATCAGCTTTTTTAAACCAAACTACTCGTGGCCAGTGATTCATCTAGTGTTTTCCGACCAGGGGCATTACACATTTCTTTACAGACACGCAAAACACAACCGAGAGGGTGGAAGAAAAGAACAAACGAACAAACACGGTCTTGGGTCAGCTCCTAGCGCAAAAAAGGGGGAGTGTGTGACACTGTGCGTTCTATGAGCTAACGTGAGCGTGTACTCGAACGAAATTCTCACATGCTGACATATTCTTGTGCTAATTCTATCTTCTCTCTGCCTCCTTCTTCTGAATGTGGCCTTCTCTGGACAGTTACCTCAAGTTGACTGGTCTCTCCTGCCCTTCTTTGTCAACTGCTCTTTCTGTCTTCTCTGGGACCTTCCTTCCCTCCTCCACTTCCGGCCTCGCAGGAGATCTTGCCCTCAGGCTCATTTTGTGGGTTTCGCGCCAAAACAGACTTAAGACATCGTCTCAGTTACGCCAACACAAACGGAAACGAATTGCTACGCATCGTGTCATATATACATATATATATATATAAGCGTATATCAACCGAAGCCAGAAGAAGCAGTATGGGGGATGTGAAGTAAGATAGAATAATCTGATGTTGGGTCGACGGTGATCTTCACCTGAGGCTAGATGGAAGAAAATCATAGTTCAGTGGGAAGGATCAAATAGGTCAGTTAGTTAACTACATCTACTCATCTAAAAGCGTAGCTTTTAATGATTTGGAAAAACAAACAGCTAAAGAATGATTACGATGTCACTAATTGAAAGTCTATGTATAAACCGCATTACTCTCCACATGGACAACCACAGGGCACGTGCTGCTGAGGTTGGAGCTCTAGCCCCAATGTTCAAAAAATCAGCTACAGATGTCAAAATCAAACCAACATGAATTTTATCAAACAAATTGTTAACATAGCGACTTTGAATACATTAAAGCAGTTACCTGAAACGAGAGGGTCTGCAGCTGAACATAATATAGACAAAATATGCACACAAGAACAAAGATACATCCACTGCGAATAAACAATTAAAATACCATGAAACAGAAAGGATGATTATTGTCTCGGCATCAGCATCGAAAAAGTCCGTCAATTCAATCGTAGAAGGTGTAAGAATGCTTCCCAGTTCTCGTGACTTAAAATCATTAAGTATCATCGAGAGAATCTAACAAAGAATGATGTCTGCTTCATTTATTGACATCTACTACACAGCAATCATCTCTTGCTACAGTCCCACCATTGCTAGTGATGAAACGGATATCATCACCTTCTATAACAAGCGATGTTTCATTGTTTTACACATTCCCAAACACAATGTTATCAGTAGACTCAGGAATATTCAAATAGGCAAAGACACAAATAAAAAATTCTGATTACACAACTTGCAAATAGAAAAAGGGAATATCTAGCGGATTTTCTCTAGAGAACAGGTATGTATGCCTAAAAACTAAATTTTAAGAAATGGTTCCACATTAAAAACGATGAAAAGCAAACGATATCCACCAGGAAAAATTGCGGACATAGACCACCGAGCTAACCTAGTGATTTCACATATAAACCTACCCAAACAAAATCTTTGCTGCAATAACCTGGAGCCAGAAGCAAGAAACATTCGCTTTTATGTGAAGGCAGATAATCCAGAGTGCATGCATTTTAAACAATAAGCAATGATCTCCATTTTGATTAGGAAGCTTTTATTATAAGTAGACCATATACGCATATATATATATATATATATATATATATATATATATGTGTGTGTGTGTGTGTGTGTGTGTGTGTGTGTGTGTGCATGCGACTATCATTAAATAAGTTTCCAGCCTTTTTTTCGTATGGGCGCTTTTATTGATAGTACACACATGAAACTCTAGTCCACTTCGAAGTAATCTCCTCCAGCTGCAATGCATTTTTTATACCGTTCCAACAATTTCTGGAAGGCCCCATGGAAGTCCTCTTCTGTAAGCGTGTCAATAACCTTCGTCACAGCCTCTCTCATCTCCTCAATTGTCTCATAACGGCAGCCTCTTAGATCAAGGAAAAACTAAAAGTCACAGGAAGCAAGCCTGGACTATAGGGACGGTAAAGAACTGTCTTCAAGCCCATCTTGATATTATAGTCTGTGACAAGAATGGAGTTGTGGACTGGTGCATTGTCCTGGCGGAAATGCCACTGACCCGATTTGATGAGTGCTGGCCTCTTCCCAAGGAATCTCTTCCTAAACTCCCTCAAAACCTCAACATATTAATCCTAACACTAACCCTTTAGCCAATCAACTGTGGTGTATTGACTTCCTTACTCCTCCCACACCTCTCATCATCCCTCACAGACTGCTTTCCTTCCTTGAATCTCTTAGGCCACTCAAAAACTGATGCTCGATTTATGCAAGATGGTCGAAAAGCAGTATGAAGCATTCCATACGTTTCTGTGGCATCATTTTTTCCAAGTTTAAAACAGAATTTTATTGCATATCGTTCTTCTAAAGTGTCAGATTGGATTTTTAAAATTCACCAGCTGTGATAAACAGGCTTTAGTAGAATGTATTCCAATTGCTACTATAGGTGTTCATTTGAACCTGAAATCATAAAAATTAGTCAGTCATTTTATAAGATGTATAGCAATAACATAGTGAATATTCAAGAGTCTACAACAATTCTAAATGTCTGTACAACAAAAGTCAAGAAATGTATTGAATGCACCACGTATATAAAAAGATGGAATATAAAGTGGTATGAGAAAGTAACAAATAAACCACCTGAGAACCTGGTGGATTCCCCTGAGAATAGCAATCTATTTTTATGCTTTTCGTGTGTTAAAGGCTGTTTATTAGTATTTTAAAGTTATTTCTGACATAGAAACTGGAGTGTTAAAAATTAGTTTCTTTGTGGACGGAAACTCAACAACTTCGTTCCAAAATAGAAAGGATTTTCTTTTAGATTAAATAAAATGGATTATTTTCATGGTTTCATTTTATGCGTATCATAGTAAATAAAATCTCGCATCAAAGCCAGTTTTAGTCAGTTTAATTCAATATAAATATAAAGAGAATGTATTAATACATCGGTAAATAAAGAGCATATCAACCAGGTTATTTGTTAAAAATCATCAGAAATAAAAGTCAACTACTATTTAGAAAATTGACTTACTGAAGAGTGTGTCGACCCAAAGTGTTTGTGCCAAATTTTTCCACCCGAAGCATTGTGACAAATAGTACGATTAAAAAGATTGATTGGCTGTTTGGGTTTTATGGTATATCGACCTTTGAAGGTTATTTAACGCCAAATCCATTTTTATGTAAATGTACCATATTCACAATTAACGCTATGTGCAAAATGGGTGAAATGGACATCGAATGTTGATTACGATAGAACATAAAAAGAACATAGGAATCTCGGAATTCGAAAACACGTAACGACTTCTTGTTCAGGTACGAAACCATTTTTATTAACTTTGAGTTAAAGGTTTCGACGTGCTGTCTTATTCATTTGGCCCCCAACTCGTGCAGCCCCCATAGGGCCTGCGAGCTCCAAAAGTCGATCCTTCTCGTTTGGCGTCTAGTACCCGACTCTTGCGGCCCCATTAGGGCGCAAGTTCGCCTCGCGTCTGCGAGCTCCAAAAGTCGAACCTCTTCGTTTGGCGTCTAGTACTCGACTCTTTCTCTCCTCAAATTCTCACACAACCTCCGCGCGCTTCTGGTGCGTGAGGTCACCCGCACCCTGTCACCCAGTATCGTCTCGGACTATTATGACATCTGAGTAACACCTCCATCTGCCCGCGTGCACCCGCGTTAACACCTGCTTCAATGTTACACCCAACCAACCCATGTGCTGAGCCGAAAGGTTCTTAGCCTAACTAAACTCAAAGGCATGAACCGAAATCATTCGGCTATTTTATAATATAAATAATCACTTCTATCTAAAACAATTCAGTTTAGCATGAGTACACAATTTTATAGTCAAAAACATTTCTATTTCAAACTATTCAGTTTATTCAAACAGTTATATATAACAATTCAGTTTAGAGTAGGTACAGTTTCAATGTCAAAACAATTCAATTTCAAACAGTTCAGTTCAGCACAAGCACGCAGTTTAAATGTAAGTACAGTTTAATTGCGAAAACAATTCTTCTAGCAATTCAATTTAGTCAAGCAGTTCTACTTCGGTTAATTCAGTTTAGTATAAGTACAGATTTTGTTTACACACAGTTAAATGTCAAAACAGTTCTATGTTAAACGATTCAGTTCAGTGTAAATTCAGTTTCATTGTTAAAAACAGTTGTATTTCAAATAATTCAGTTTAACATAAGTACGCAGTATAAATGTAAGTATGGTTTAATTGAAAAAAACCTTTCTATTTCTAGCCATTAAGTTTAATCATATAATACAGTTTAGCATAAGTATGCCGTTAGTTCTATTTAACCCATAGATAGGGCCCTATCAGGTGCTACCACGCCGGGCCTGACTGGACCTGTGAGCAATGGAAAAGAAGCGGTGCTCCGTATTCCCCAAAGCCCCAGCATTACTGGGACCTCACTATCCGATCGTTTAGTGTCATATTCAGGACACTCATGGGGGGGTCTACTCCTCTGCAGAGCTGCAGTCAGTGTATTTTACCGCCCCAGCCGACTGGGCCATACATACAGTTAATTGTCAAACACTTTTATATCAGATAATTCAGTTTAGCATAAGTATATATTTTAGACGTAAAAACAGTTCTATTTCAAGCAATTCAGTTGAGCCTTAGTACGCAGTTTAAATGTCAAAACAGTTCTATTTTAAACAATTCAGTTTAGCATAAATACGCAGTTTAAAAGCAAAAGTCAGTATAGTGAAAGAAGCACAGTTTAGTCCTATTCAACCCATAGATAGGACCCTTATCAGGTGCTACCAATCCGGATCAGAGTTGGCCTGGGAGCGATGGCAATAAAGGAGTACTCCGCATTCCCCAAAGCTCCAGCATCACTGGAACCTCACTATCAAATTGTTTAGTGTCATATACAGGACACTCGTTAGGGGGGGTCTTCCCCCTCTGCAGAGGTGCAGTCGGTGAATTATACAGCCCCTGCCGTTTGGGCAATAAAAAGATTGAGTAAAATTAATCAAAAGAAATAATAATAATAATAATAATAATAATAATAATAATAATAATAATAATAATAATAATAATTTGTATCGGTTAAAATATTTTCATTTAGAATACAACATTTTTCAAATAGCTGGAGAAAAACTAACGATATTCGAAGTCTAATAATGAAAAGTGTTAAGACGTAAGACAAATAAATAATGAAAAGAAAATATCAAAGAATAATGATAACGAACATTAGTTCTAAATAGAATTCCCAGTTTTAGAGGAAAGCTAATGTTACTTTTTACAATACAAGCAAACTTTCCAATGCTCTCTTCGATATCTTTGATTTTAATATCAGTTGGTTTTTGGTTAGTTTTTTTTTTACGGCGTATAAACCCTTTTTAGTGCTATTTAACCCTGAATCATTTTGATAAAAGTTTCAAACAATTCAGTTTAGTATAAGTATAGCTTTTTGTTTACCCACAGCTGAATGTCAAAACAGTTCTTTTTCAAACAATTCAGTTTAGCATAATACATTTTTTGTTTTTTACCGAGTTTAAATGTCTAAACTGTTCTACCTCAAACAATTCAATTTAGCATATAAGTACATTGTTTAGTTCTATTCACCCATAGATAGGATCCTATCAGGTGCTCCCACGCCGAGCCAGAGCGAACCAGGGAGCGATGGTAATAAAGCCATATTTCGCATTCACCAAAGTTCCAGGATTATTGGAGCCTCACTAGCATGGGGTTGAGTGCCATAATCAGGATACTCGTTGGGGGAGTCTTACTCTTCTGCAAAAATGCAGTTAGTGTATTCTACAGCCCCAGCTGACAGGGCAAAATTGTTATATCAAAGTGTCAGGATATTTTCGCAAGTAATCGGACTATCTAAATGAGAGAAAGGTAATTTGGATTCTCCCATATAAAAAGAAAAAAGAAAAAGAAAAAAAGACGAAATATATAAAAAGAGAAAGGGAAAATAGAAAAATAAAATGTCATTGAAAAAGAAAGAAAAAGAAAAATAGGAAAAAATGAATAAAAAAGAAGATAAAAAGAAAAAAGAAAACAAAAACAAAAGTGGGGTGTCCTCGTGGTATAATAGTTAGAGCGATTGACTGCGGAATCGTAGTAAGCGAGTTCGAACACCAGTCGCGCTCTTGTGTTCACTTTCGGGCAAATACCGTTGGGAAAACTTTGAACCCTCTTATCCTCCCAGCTATGGGTTAAATAGTACCGCTGCTGTTCTTCAAAGAGAATGGCTTTGGCATTAAATAACCAACAAAGGTTGATATGCCGTTAAAATAGAAACCAAAACCAAACGTAAGATAATGATAAATAAGAAAAGGATAATAAAAGGAAAGAAGAAATTTTTTTGAAAAATTTTTAAAAAATGACTATTAACATGAAGAAGAAAGGTCAAAAGAGAAAAGAAGGGGAAAAAAGACAATTTGGAGAAAACTAAAAAGGAAGAAATAAAAGAAATAAAGAAGAAAAAAAGAAGGAAAAATAAAAGAGAACGAATGAAGAAATAAATGAGATAAGAAACATAATAGAAAGGAGAAAAGAAATAAAAATTCAAGGAGAAAAGGAGAAAATTATAAACAAAAATAAAGAAAGAAGAAAAAAGGATGATTTGACAGAAGAGGTTAAACAATAAATAAAAGATGAGAAATGAAAGAAGAGAAAGAAGAAAAAAGAAGAAAAAGATAAGATGATTTGAAAGAAGAGGTTAAACAATAAAAAAAGATGAGAAATGAAAAAAGAGAAAGAAGAAAAAAGAAGAAAAAGATAGGATGATTTGAAAGAAGAGGTTAAACAATAAAAAAAGATGAGAAATGAACGAAGAGAAAGAAGAAAAATAAAACCAGGAAGTCAAAGAAGAACAAAAATGAAAAGAAATAAAAGCAGTTTATTATAGAAATATACGATTGGAATAAAGAAGTAAATGAAAAGCAAAATGAAAGAAAAAAAGAAAACTGAAAGCAAAATGAATGACAGATGAGACAGACGAAAATGAAAGCAAAAACAAAAGCAAGAGAAGAATTACGTAATAAAGAGGACTTGTATGAATGTGTTTGGTCACACTTTCTTCTGGGCTTCATGTTATTCACTCACCTCAATTCAACCATCAAGTGGACACCACAAAGGAAATGTCCCAGGGAACAATGGTGATCAAGTTGATAAGAATTCCTTGCCAAATACCTGAGTCACGGAATTTGAAGCTTGAGGATGCAATCAACTTGAGAAAGGTTGGAAGTTGCTTGCTTTGTTTCCAAATTCTTATGCAAATAGAATTCCAATTCCAAAATCGATGTCTGGAATAATAATAATAGAAACTCGATAAAGATATTTTGAATTGTAGATATTGATTAGGTTAGCTGATTCTGACACAAGGCCTCAATTAACAAGGATTTAGTAGAACTCAAATACACTGGATTTGTCATAGAGTGTTAAGATTATTTCGTGACTAATACTCCAGTATAAAGGAGAATAGTGCAGTCTGTGAAACCATAAGAATACTCAATGAAGATTAAACAAACGGATGAAATAGTTTGTCTTTCACAAATTAATTCTTGCTAAACAGTGCATCTTTGTTTTTTTGCTAAAATCAAGAAAAAAAAAATGTCCTAAATATTGAATCACAAAATATGTATTTAAAATGTTTTATTGTTAAATCCGCTGATCACTATTTGAGTAATCTCTTAGAAAAATCTTCATTTCAGCACAAAAATCCTTTATGAGATCAAAACTATAAATCTTTAAGAATCCATTATATATATATATATAATGAATTATGGTATATATGATTAATAATATATACATTTATAGTTTACCTCAGATATCCTGTTTGTCACTAGATAACAGTCTCCGAGGGAGGAGAACATTTTATATTTTACAAACTACACATGTATAGAGCGATGGAACCCATGTGATGTAGCATTGTGGACGTGAAATAAGGTGGATGAATCGGGAGATGGGTGATATCCTATCTTCAACCGATGATGGGTGGATGAAACAAATTGGTCAACGCCCAGAATCAAATACTTCAGCAAGGAAACTCCTGCTATTTATCTATAAGTTTAACGTCTGTTGATGAGAAAAAAACCTCTGGGAGAATAGATTGACTCTAATCTAAATGGTATAATCAAACTGCATTGCTTTTCAAACGGGTAAACAAGTGATTTTTTTTTGCTGAGGTTAGAACTTTAATATCAGTGTTAAAAATCAGCAACAATGCCCAAACCCAACTTACTTTGATGCAAAAACATTGCTAACATCGCAACTTTTAATGTTAAGACTTTACATACAATAAACGAGCTACATGAGCTAGTAGAATATGCAATTAAGCCCCATATAGACCTAATATTCATGCAAGAACATTAATATTACTATGATAAACTGGAATTAGTAAAAGAAGCTAAAAGCTACCAGCCAGAATGAGGAACGTTTCAAGAATCTACTTGGAGCCCCGACCCACTGTTGACAAACCTTTACAAAAAATTATTAGTGGCCAACAAGACATTAAACTAGGATTGTTTACGGAAGAGGGACTTGACACCGTGTTGAAAAAAAATTAAAAGCATAAACGCTACAAGCCTTGACGAAATATTCCCTGAGGTTTGGAAAATAATGAAATTTGACGACAGGCTTTGATTAGGCAACTCTGGGTGTACAGAAAACATAAGAAAGAAACGGACGAGGGGTCACTTTCTTCCCTTCTCCAAAAAAAGTTGTCTTCGATATCACTAAGAACTATGGAAGAATTAATTTTACAGCTAGGATTTCTAATGCCCTGCTTCTCATATTGAAACTAAAATCGAGAAATCATTTAGGAAAAATCAGAATTGCTTTCGAACGAATCGTTCCACAGCCTCAAAGATTCTGACAATCCATCAAATCATCGAAGGAGTACGAACAAAGAATCTCGAGGCATTACTGCTATACATAGCTTCTTCCATCCAAGACATTTGATTTCCCACATTGATAAGATATGTAGCAAATACTATTGATATACAGTCTTCCAAAAGAAACTGTTACTGCAGTAAAAACAAAATCAATGATTTGCTAAGCTGATGGCAACATCAACTTGTTCAACATTAGCGTAGAAGGTTTGCAAGGAGGTACATTAGCGTCATATTTGTTAATACTCTGCCTTGACAACGTACAAGGAACTTCCATTGATCTAATAAAAGATGATGATTTCATATTTAAAATGTAAGAAGCTGACAATATCCCGAAAAAAATATGACAGATGCAAACTACGCAAACGATGCAAATGGTCCCTTAAAAACACTTGCTAAAACAGAATCCTAACTGTATTGCCCAAGGCAAACACCGGGGGACACTGGTCTCTATGTTAACGCAAATAAAACAATGTACACGTGTTTTAAACAAAAAGAAACCGTATCTACTCGGGAGACAAGCCTAAAAACTTTGTTGACCAGTTCTCATATCTCGACATCTATATCTCTTCTACTGAAAGTATAATCAACGTACACTTTATGAAGTGGTGGAATGCTATTGACCGTTTATCGATCATATCGAAATCCGATCTATCCGTTGAAATAAAACGGGCTTTTTTCCGAGCTGCATACTGCTATATAGATGCACCACATGTGAATCAGCAAAATATAGGGGAAAAACTAGTCAGGAAACACACAGTGATGCTGCTTGCTCTCATGAGCAATTCCTGGAAGCATCACCAACAATACCACTGGTGTATTGTCACCTGACTTCCTTCTCGCAAACCATCCAAGGGAGACGAACAAGTCAAGTGAGTCATTACCAGGGAAGAAATGATGGACTGATAAGGGACATTTTCTTAAGGACTCATATTCATAGATGTGGCAATATTGGCCGACCAGCAAGGACATATTTACATTATCTCTGTGCGGACACTAGATGCAGGCTAGAAGACCTGCCAAGAGCAATGGATAAAAGGATGGATAGAGATTGGTTGGTTGGTTGGGTTTTTTGGCATATTAAGCTTTGTTGGTTATTTAATGGCAAATCCATTTTTATACAAATAATAAGTTCTATATCAAACAATTCAGTTTAGCATGAGTAAACAGTTTAATTGCCAAAAAGATTTCTATTTCAAGCTATTCAGTTTAGTCAAACATCTCTAATTCAAACCTTTCCGTTGAGTTTTTGTCCACACAAAGTTAAATGTCAAAAGTGTTCTATTTCAAGCAGTTCAGTTTAGCACAAGTACGCAGTTTAAATATCAAAACTGTTCTATTTCAAGTAATTCAGTTTATCATAAGTACGCGGTTTAGTTCTATTTGACCCATAGATAGGAACATATCAGGTGCTACCATTCCGAGCTAGAGTGGAACTGGGAGCGATGGCAATAAAGAGGTGCTCTGCATTCCCCAAAACTCCACCATTAGTGAATGTATGAATTCAACTATACACCTTCAAGCTCTGGGTAAATAGTACAGCTGATTGGATTCATTAAACTTGGTATGGCAACCAGTCTAAGAGAAGGAAAACTGATTTCAAACTGATTGCAGAGCTGGAGAGGTTTGCAATCTACCAGGTTATATAGATGATAAGGGCCTAACAACCAAACTAGGCTACCTGATTGGTCTTTTTATATTTCAGTCTTGATTAAAATAAATGAAATCCGTTTGTTTGCATTCACATGAAAGCCAATGCAACCTGCTGCCTTCTCCAGACTTGTAGCAGGGATTCGACTTGGGTAGGTGTATTTGCAAGAATCCATATATCATCCGCGTAGTTTGCGTCCGTAGAGACAGGAAATTCACAAGAGTGCTACGAGTCATATAGAACAAATCCTCGAAGCAACATCCTACAAAACAGCAGCTGTAAGGCCACTAGCCTCCTATCTCTTAAACCATCCAAAAAAGACTAAAAGGACATGCGGGACACTGCTGGAGGAGTAAGGATCAACTCATATGTGAGGTTTTCCTATGGACCCTTTAACACAGACGTGCAAATGTTGCTCGAACTTATCTACAACAGAAGTATACAGAAAAAATTACACGTTGTCTCGAAGACCTGCAGGAACTGATGGATGAAAGAGACAAATGCCGAGAGTTAGTTAGGGAAATCTATGCTTGCAGCATGGCGTAATATTGATGGTTAATCTAATGTGTTCTTTAATGAGTGATCACTGATTAACAGCGATGCTTTAAGAAACCTAACGTTTGTGTGCCAACCAAAACAAATCTTAGTAAATAATAACGGTAATACTTTAATAGGCCAAGGGTCATTATTTCCCATACTTTCGGTTATTGTCTATTTGTTGTTTCTTTTCCCAGCAATCTGTTAGTTATTGACAGTTTTTCAATCTGACTAGATATAAAAATATTCATAGTGTTATTTTTAACTCTTCAACTAAAATCGAAACTAATCTGGCATTATTCACTATTTTATCACAGGTGGATTCTTCACATCTAACAATCTGCCATTATCTGGTTCATCAACGTTTTCCTTTTAAATGCTTCTAAAAACTTTTTGCACCAATTTTTCCAATGCCATTTTCGCTCACATATCTAGAAGATATTTTTTCCTTTCGTGTCTAATAAAAATTGATATTGTAATGTGAGAATTAATTTTTATTTATTTATTGCGGACTTTTCCCCCTCATCTTGGTAGAAAAAAAAAAACAAAAAAAAACTACCAAGATGAGGGGGGAAAGTCCGCAATAAATAAATAAAAATTAATTCTCAGATTAAAAAGCCTCATCTCAAAAATGATTCCAATTAAGGATGATATTGTAATATTCAAATGTTATACTACACCCTGTCAGTTGGGCTTATAATATTCTGATTGTATCCCCTAGTAAGGGTTAAGACTCCCTCCCCAAAATGGGATGAACTGGGTATGACACAAAACCTCATGCGATTGTTAGACTTCAGATCTGGAGATCTTGGCAGTGCGGAGTACTCTTCATTGCAATTACTCCCAGATGTTCTTTCACCAACAGTCGTTTTCAGGGACCATATATGGGTCAAAAAGATACGTTTGAAAATTATTTGATAGGAATACTTGATAGCATATGATTTATAATATAAATTATTCGTATGAAGAATTGTTACTTGGAGCTATAATATCTACTGAGGATTATTATTATTATTATTATTATTATTATTATTATTATTATTATTATTATTATTATTATTTGTAGTAGTAGTAGTAGTAGTAGTAGTAGTAGTAAGAAAAATATTAGTATTTGATAGAAATACGTAAAACATAAAAGTGAAGAAATTATTTTATTAAGTAGAAATAGTTAATTTAAATCATATAATATTGTAAGTAAAAATTGCATAAGATAGCAATACTTAATATATAATTATCTGCTTTAATAGCTGCTGTTGTTCATCCTACTCATGAAGGCTGACCAACAGCACGGATTCCGCTCCTATCGGCCATCCCTCGACGATATCCAGTTCTCTCAATGTGTTTATGTATCTAATTTTGGACTGGTCAGCTAACACGAGTGTATCCATACGTAGGAGTCTAAAAAGACAACACCGCTGACCAGTTCGTTCTTACTACACTAGCAATGACCAGCAAGTCTTGGTCGTTTTGGACGGCTTTTTGTGATGAGAAGTAAGTAGCCGTACAGCTGGAGATTTTAGGGAAGCTACTTCCAGCATTTGTCTAAAACAGCATCCAGTATCTTTGGTGTGGTTCCAATTCATTTTTTCCCACCCGTTTTGTTAAAATCCGAGTATACGTAGTAATGGCACGACTACATCTTGGAATAATTCCTGGTTTTTCTTTTCAGAGAGATCAGATTTCCATACAATCGATAACTTGTCAATACCAATTCCTTTAACTATGCGTACGTTGACATCCATCTCGGTAGATGCTATCGAGGTGAGTGAGCTGGTTTACCGATTTTAGAGGTTTGCTATTTAATGTGATGTCACCATCTCGATTAAAAACGCGGACCCTATTTGTTTTATTACAAAATCACAAAAGTAATAAAAAGCATTGCTGAAGAAAAACCTGTTTGCAGTTCCACCAAAGGATGAGTAAGAGACTTTGACTCAAAAAGCACAAGTTTGTTAGAAGAACGTTGTGTAATGAGCTCCAGTACTTTCCTGTGTTTCTCGAAGATATGGATCTGCGGATAGAAGATTGCTCTAATAAAGAGACAGCACCTACATGATGCAACATGATTATCTTTGATGATGTACTGTTGCAGCCGCTGAATTAGTTCCAGCTAGGGATAAGCTAGATCCATGCCATCTGACAACTATCATTGGACACCGATGATCAAACAACTTATGACCCAGTCAGCTAGTTCGGCAGAATACACTGACTGCATCTCTGCTGAGGGGTAAGACTCCACCCACCAACGAGTGTCTTGTGGGTCGGCAGAATACACTGACTGCATCTCTGCAGAGAGGTAAGACTTCCCCAACGTGTGTCCTTGATATGACACTAAACAATCTAATGGTTAGGCTCCAGTAATTCTGAAGCTTTGGAGAATGTGGAGTACCCCGTTATTCTCATTGCTCCCTGTTACACTCTTGTCTGGAGTGGTAGTACCTGATAGGATCCGATCTGTGGGTCAAATAGAACTAAACTGTGTTCCTATGCTAAACTGAATTGTTTGAAATAGAATTGTTTTACACTAACTCTGTACAAATAAAAAGCTTTGCTTATACTAAACTGAATTGTTTGAAATAGAACTATTTATATGTATAAGAATTAATTTGGCATTGAATAACCTACAATGTTTGATATGCCATAAAACCAAACCAAGTCAAACCAAAGAGCTTAATCTCCAACAACACACTATACAGGATGTGCAACATAATTCTACTATCAGTAATAGTGGCGCAATATCGATGGTATATGTTTGTCCATGTGAAACGGATACCCTAAGTAACACCTGCACGAACATTGCTGGCATATTCTGCAATAGGGTCCAACAATTACCTGGTACAAAGAGGCCATCACTGCATAAACTTGCTTTATAAGCCGCGGGCAAAACTCCAGGATGTAGGTATGGGAGCCCTAAAATCTGGCAAGTGGCTGAGGGAGCTATGAATCGTCATAAAGGAAACGACTGAATGAATTTAAATGAAGGACTGAATAATTCTATAGGATGTTTTAAAATATTTTAGGTGCAGAATGCAGAAAAAAAAACTCACACAGCATCCATTCAAGTTGAACTTTGATCAATAGTGTTGAATGTCAAGATATCTGATGCAACTGGATATTGGTTATGCTCCTAATAAAATGACAATAGCAAATACTCAAAACGATATAAGGCCTACGTGTTGGACTATACAAATATAAATATCAATAACAACAGCGTGTTTGATATTCATCATATAACATTTTTGAGTAATGTTCCTTGTAGCGTTATCACCCGAATGAATGTTTGTGGCCTGGTCATCTGCTTCAAATGGATGCTTGTAGCGTTATCTGCTCTGTCAGTGATGGCTGTTTGTTGGTTGGCGAGAGTAACAAAAAAAAAATCAACTCAACTTTTAGTGCAACAACCTTTCGTTGTTTCATTCCCTGTTCAGTTTCTGGGGGTAAAATTAGGAAGAAACAGACAGTACGGCTAGCTCCTCTGTTTCTCGAGGGACAGAATCTTTGTTTATTTGTTCAGCGATTAAACTCCAGCTGTTATATAGTGACATAAGGAATAAAAGAATGAATGACTACAACTTTATTTATCGCCTAAAGGTCAAAGCTTGTGTGACATAGAGACTGGAAGACGAAGGATAGTCGGAGGACTTCTATATTGACCCTTTCTTCTTATCCACGTTGTGTCATATTCAGGGCCCCATACAGCAATTCTGCTTCTCGGCCGGGGGCGGGGAGGCACTGCCTCTCTCTGGTTACTCGCTATCCGCTCTCCGTGACTGACCGTGACAGCAAGAAAGTGTGATTGACCGTCTGACGTGGGTTCCCGTGTATATATAATTTCCCACGCCCACAAATCTCCAGTTGTCAACCAGTTTCCGGCTGTCAACCCGCGTGAGCTGTTTACATCCACCCATCGTAGCCTTCCTGTTTACATAGCTAGAAGACGACGACTCTGTCAAATGTCTATATGCAATATGCAACACAGCCACTAAATGAGAATCAACGAGCAGAACTACGAATCACAAGATATATATATATATATATGTAAAGGCTGGCAGATAACACTCCTTGCACTTCCATTTCAGCTGGGTGATATTTTAATCGAGTCTTCGGTACGAAAAATCACGGAGTGCTAAATCAAGCATATCTTATTACAGCCAGTGCAATTAATTAAAGCGAAAATAAGTAAGTAAAATTGGTGATCGTAGTCAAGTGTGACCCGAAGCCTCCATTTTCAATAGCTTCTACACCGAGGTGTAGGAGAGGGCGCTACCCCTTTCCGTGAAATGCTCCACTTTACCCTTGATCCTTACCTTATAATGATGAGTGTTAAGCAAGGAGGTATCAAGTACCATTTATAAATCTTTGGTATGACTTGACCTGGGATTGAACTCCGGTGTCTCGGGCCACTGGCGAAGACTCTACTCGTTAGGCCAAAGCGAGAATGAACAATGTCAACCTTTTTCCTAATAGCCATTTTCTTATAATTTTACTCTCTTTTCTTTCTTTTTCAAACAATCAAAAGTTCTTCCATACCAATTAAAATGAATTTTTACTGGAAACTTTAGAAAAAAGGAAAGCAGTGGAAGTGGAAAACCCTGGCTGTACTTCGGTGCTGGGACAAAAGCTAAGATAACTTGAGGACATCCAACGAAAGGTTTATTTTTGGTTCTACATCGAATCATCCCAGTCTACTGGGGTCGCAGAATACACCAACTGTACCTCTGCAGAAATGGTAAGTGTTCCCTAAGGAGTTCCCTGGATATGACTCAAAGTAATCAGATGGTGAGGCTCCAGTAATGCAGGAACTTTAAAGAATGTGGATTACCCCTTGACTGCCATCTCCCTAGGTCCACTCTCGATTGGAATGGTAACGCCTGAAAGGTTCTTATCTACGAGAGAAATAGAAGTGTTTGACATTTAAAATGAGTGCAAACGAATGGCTTACGCTAAACGGAATTGTTTGAAATAAAACTGTATAATTCTTTAACTGTGTAAAAGTGAATGGCTGGTGTTTAATTGAATTCTTCGTGATTCATAGTAATATTTGAATCCATTTAACTGCGTGCAAAGAATGAACTCAGGTTTGTTTAAAAATATTATCAATAAAATCTTTTTACTAATCATTTCAATTGATATATATATATATAAGAGAATTTAGCATTGAATAATCTTCAAAGGCTGATATGCCATAAAATTCGACCAAGCTACTGTTATATAGTCACATATGTAGATTCACATCTACATACATGCACATATATATGTAGAATAATTTACAGCGACACAACGATAAAGACGCAGGAAGGAAAACGCATGATAAAGACGCAGGAAGGACTTCTTTAGAAATATATTCACCTCTCACTTTATTGCAAGTGTTTGAAAGGGTTGTTTAAGGGTTTGCATGTGAGAGGATGCTGGAGACCGAACATAAACTTCATATTTTGACCCCACTGTTATGACCGTCACGTTGTGTCTTTCTTGTTCTCTTAGATGCTCAACCAGAGGTCTTGGGGTCCACTCCATCGGGGTTTTTCCGAGGGCCCCCTCGGTCGGGTGTGGCCTTCCCTACCACATCTTGTCTCTACTGTCTGGGAGTCTGCTGGCAACTGCTCAGGGACCCAAACTCAACTGAGTTAAATAATAACTCAACGCCCACACGATCGCCTACTGGATCTTTGAATCAGATGTTTAATCGTCATCAAGCGGAAATAACTGCCATGCAGTTCAGAGGTTACTCTCTTCTGGTGCATGACTGTAATGGCACAATGGGACCTTCACCTTTTCCCATATCATAAGCCTTAATCCGCCCACGCGATCTCTTTCGATTACTGGCCGTTGGAATGTGTCACTTCCTTCCGGTGTATTACCTTGGAATAGTATTTTTGGGCCGGGTCGAAGGTCAATATATAACACTACTTTGAATAATGTGGGAAACTAAGAACAACCCTTAGCTTCAAAATATTATCCCATAAATGAAACATTTAATGCCAATAAGGATTGGTTCACTTGTACATGAGATCAACTTTTTTCCCATTAGAGATGATTATTTTGATAATCTCTTGAACATGCTACATTTATGAACACTATAGCATGACTGGAGTTCGATATCGCCTCACTAAAATATCAGAGAATTGTACGTTAGCCAGTTTGCCACGGAGACCCCCACTTTATCTATTATAATATCGCAGTCCAGCACTTTGGCTACAAAGCCACAGGGACTTCTTCACTTTTGATATTTTGTAAGCCCAAGGTTAGAAAATAATTCGAGATTTAGCCTGATTTTTTAATGCTTATTTAGTGTTCTACATATTGTATCTTCCAATGTACCACCGTCTGGAAGGTTTCGAGGACAAATGGTCGAGTTCTACTCTAAGATAACAGGCATCAATCAGTTTTAGGTTGAAAGTGGTCACGGCGCGAACTGAATTTGCCCTAGATAAACACCGAAGATATAGAAAGAGATTAAGAATTTAATTTGCATCTTCTTTCTCATCCATCTGTATAAAAGATATCGGTGGTTTGACATGCCCTTAAAATGAATCAATAATATTTATTTATTTATTTCTTCCTCTCTTTTTTATCTTTCTTTGTGCAGCAGATATTTCTTCCGTATCAATTTATATATATATATATATATATATATATATATATATATATATATATATATATATATATATATATTGCAATTTTGAGCTAAAAATATACATCAACATAAAACTCTAATAAAAAATAACAAAGAATAAGACAAAAGTTCGAAAATATACATGAAATGATGTCAAAGCATTGTCTTTGAGCTTTAGACAAGAAGTGAGAAATATGTTTGTAATATTTGTAGCGTTAATTTGGCTTTAGAAAATGGCTTTCTGGGCAAGGAAGGTTTTGTGTTTTATTTAAAACGTCGTTCAATTCAGCAGAGATACCGTTATCAAAAGCTGCTTAATAGAGAAAAGGAAAGTGGAGAAAAAGAAGAATAAAAACAAGAAAAAACAAGGACGAGAAAGGAAATCGTTAAAGAGTGGATGAAGAAGAAGAAGAAGAAGAAGAAGAAGAAGAAGAAGAAGAAGAAGAAGAAGAAGAAGAAGAAGAAGAAGAAGAAGAAGAAGAAGAACGATTTGTTAGAGAAGGAATTTGAAGAGAGAACTGGATGTTGAAGAAAAAAGACTTAGAAAAAAAGTGAAACAAAAAAAAATCTAATAAAA